>JALPQD010000584.1:519963-802463 GCA_023101885.1 Typhlomys cinereus
ACCCACGTCCAGCAACTGAGAAATTTGGAGTTCATAGAAGATCAGCATTTCCATACTCATAGAGTGGCACCAGCCTTAGACCTCGTAGCTACATTGTCTCTTATCTCCGCCGGCTTCTAGAACATCATCCCTTTGCAGGTTTTTCTAGATGCTTCTGTGCCACTCAGCGCTGGGTGCCCACTCCCTGTGTCCTCTTGCCGCCCCGTTTCTTCTTCTCATTCCATTCTTCACTCTCCATCAGACGGTCTGGTATCAGGATGGATTAAGGAAGGAGATGTCTCCTCTGTGAACATGCCCAGGGCCAAAGCACACAAACGTGCTTACGGGTCCTTCCGCCACAGCACAACTGTGACCTTCTCTTAGTGTCCCCTCTTGGGGTTAACCAGGGCCGCCATGTGTATGACGACATTAAAGGACGCAACCAGACCCCTAGCAAGTTCTGTGACCACGTCAGCTGCCCTCTGTGTGGGTATTGTGACACTGGACTATGAAATCATCTCTCTGTCATAGCCTCTGGCAACGATCCCTCACATCTGCTTGTAGGGGTTTAAGTGATCACGACACTTCAAGGTCTACTCTGTGGAACTCCCAAGGCTGATGTGAGACCACAGGGCTGCGGGAGAATGAGCTCACTTCCAAGTCTGCCCCCTTTGGTCCAAACCAGGAAGGTCTCCTTTTGCTTATTGGGATCACTGGAAGACGCCTTTGCTCCTTGAAGCTGCCTGCCCGCCTCCCTCTCCTGCTTTCTCTGTGCCCCACTCCTGTGTTGCCCCTGGCAACAGCCGGTCAGATCTCTTCATTCCCTCCTCACGGCTCACTGATGTTAGCGGGAAGAAGTTCTGCGCGTGTCTCAGCTCCTGTGAACAGGGGGCACCCTGAAGTTCTGGAGTTCGTTCTCAGTCAGCTCCTCCACGCAGCATTGACGGCCGCGATCCCATCTGCGTGGTTCCTGTCTCTATCCACTTGCGTTGTGCTAACAAAATGCCATAGACTGGGCAACCTGGCAACAGCAGAAGTTCACTCCCTGCCATTCCGGAGGCACCTGCAGTGTCCAGGAGGAACGCAGGCCACAGGCTCTTGCAATGCCTTTCTGACGTGGTTTAAGGGCCTCTCAGGTGTTTTTCACAATAGCAGGAATCCCAAAGATGGGGACTCTGCCTTCCGAACTTCATTGCCTTGCAAAGACCCTATCTCCTCAACCCCGGGGATTGAGATTTCGATGTACAGATTTTTCAAGAAGTCACAAGCATCCAAGCCACAGTAATCCCTTCTACCAGGTACCCAGCATGCTTGTAGGTCCTTCCGCTGGGCACACAAGCATGCTTGCAGGTCCTTTTACTAGGTACCCAGCATGCTTGCAGGTCCTTCTACCAGGGACCCAGCATGCTTGCAGGTCCTTCTGCCGGGCACACAAGCATGCTTGCAGGTCCTTCTGCCGGGCACACAAGCATGCTTGCAGGTCCTTCTACCAGGGACCCAGCATGCTTGCAGGTCCTTCTGCCGGGCACACAAGCGCTCTTGCAGGTCCAGAGATGAGGATCCAGGAACTCAGGAAGGCTGCTCTGCCCTCAGTCACGACCGTGTAAGACTGATCACAGTTAACAGACTCTTGGCAAAGACCCAGGGCTGAGGAGATGCCTGGTGGTTGGAACCTTTGCCTCACAAGCGAAGGAACCTGAGTTCAGACCACCAGCCCCCAGGTAAAAATGCCAGGCGGAAACGGAGGCTGACCCTGGATGGCGGAGCCCAGGAATCCCCAGAGCAAAGCAATAAGGAAGTAGAGAAATTAATCGAGGATGATTCCTGACCTCCACAGGCATGCACACTCAAGTGCTTACTTGTACTTGCACACACACACACACACACACACACACACATATATATACATACACACACACACGAAAAGACTGGCAGCAGATAATACTGGAAGAATGTGTGTTTGCATGTGTATGCATGTGAATGCATATGGCTGTGTACACGTGTGTGCAGGTGTGTGTATATATGTGCATGGTGTGTGTGCATGTGTGTGCATATAGTTATGCACATGTATGCAGGTATGGAAGGTCTCTGACTTGAGTCCATATCTCACCAATCAGCATCTAGCTTCCCATCTTGTTGTGTGGATCCCCTGTCCTTCCTTTGTGAGTACTGGCATGCAGGGTGCTAACACACACACACACACGCCACACACACACACACACACACACACACACACACACACACACACACACACACGGGCTCCGGAGACTGAAACTTTTATCCAAACGAGCATCTCCCCGATCCCCTCCTATCTTTTTGTTCTTATGTCCGGATCTTTGCGTAGCTCGTGACTCCGACTTGGCCCCTCCTCCCAACATGCCGCCCAAGTCCAGCTGGACCTTTCTGGCTAGCTCTTCGCTGACGTGTCAGGTCTTCTGAGAACCTTCTCTGTGCATCGGAATGGAGGTTCAAGTTGGTTACGCTTGGAATAAACTGATGCTTAGGCCTTCCTGGTCTGGAGGGGAATCTGCAGTTTGTAAGTCTTGTGGAGCAGGGAACCTGCCTGTCCAGTGTTCTCCTGGGAATCCACGCAATCCACAGAGCAGAGACACAGCAAGCTCCGCAGGGGGTGGGGAAGGGCCGGTGCGTCGTGTCATCGCTTCTGCTTGAAGGCGTGCACATGGCTCCACACATGGGAAGCAGCTCAGGGCCAGGAAGGACCCTAGTAAGGGGTTCCACTGAGCTACCTGCAATATCAGGATATCCTGCGTATCCTTACAGCCAGCCTGGATACGAAATTGTGCTATGAGTCTGAAGAATTGCTGAATGCAGATGTGTGACTTCCTCTCAGGCTGATGCCCCCCACGTGAGCATTCCCAAGAGGTGACCCTAGCACTTTGTTCTTACGTAACAGCGCTACGACGAGCGAACCAGCATGCGGAGCCTGTCTCTTCCCTGTCCGCGGTAGACTCTGCTTCCACCAAAGTATCCCTGCTCCTCGCCCGAGCAAGTTTTATTTTTATTCCTGTGGCTTTCGATGGTTTTGTTTGTTTATTTATGTTGATGGAGCATCTCGCTGTGGAGAGCATCTCGCTGTGGAGCCCAGAGTACCCTTGACGTCACGCTCCTCCTGCCTCCACTCCCTGGGAGAACTAAGCAATTTTGTTATTTCTGGTTCGTTTCTTTCACTTATGTGTGTATGAGGGTGTGTATGATGTGTGTGTGTGTGTGTGTGTGTGTGTGCGTGTGTGTATGTGTGTGTGTGTGCATTTGCTTGTGAGTGGGATACTGTGTGTACACAAGAGCACTTGAGTGTGTGTGTGTTTGTGGAGACCCAAAGGTGCTCCTCCATCTCACTTGCACCTTGTCACTGTGAGCCTGGTCTCCGTGAAGCTCGGAGGACGCCATCAGGACCCGTTCGGCTGGACAGCCTGTCCTGGGGATTCTCAGGCTCTGTCTTCCAGGGCTAGAAATCTAAGCCGACGGCCATACCCATCCAACCTTTTTACATGGGATCTGGGGAGCCAAACTCAGGTCCCTTTGCTTGAAGGCGTCTCCCCAGCCCCCGTTTTGTCATTTCGAAGAACGGCAGTGGGCAGGATCAGTGCGGTCAGCAGATGTAGGATGTGGAGCCCTCTGGCTGGCCAGCCTAGCCAGAAAGTGAACTTCTAGTTAGAGGGAGACAGGCAATGAGGCAGAGAGTCATAGAAGACATCTGGCATATGTGTTCACTGTATCCTCTGTGTACACACACACACACCCGCATACCGATATACACACACATACAAAACACACTCACACAATACACACATACCTGCATACTGATGTACACTCACACACATACACATACAAACACACACATACACACAAAGACACACATGCATGCACATATGCACACATACCTGCATACTGATTACACTCTCACACATACCTATATACTGATGTATACTCATCCACATACACACACAAATACACATACACTCACACACACACACACACACACACACGCATACACACATATACCTGCATACTGATGTACATGTACCATACATATATCACTCATGCACAATCACACATATACACATACATACACACACTCACACATTCACACACATGCACACACACACTCACACATTTACACACACACACACACACACACACACACACACACACAATGACGGCAGCCTGGATAACTGGAAGCAGACATCTTTTTCTTTGGTCTCTCTGTCCCCTTTCTAAGCAGAAAATTCATCTGCTCTACGTTCTGATGCTGGCTTGGGTTGGAGGTCACCTGCTCAGGAACTTTCTGGGGCCAAGCGGGGACTTGACTTCATCCAACAGTAAATACTCGGGTGGCAACTGCATTCCATTGTCAGAAAGCTAGGGCACATGCCATTGGCATGCAGTAAACATGGCATTTGTGCAGCAAGAATCCTAACTCTGCAGCTTGCCTTCAAAAATATAGTTGCTGCCTTTACTGACTCACCCAACCTATGCCAGCCAGTGACATAGGTTTTATTAAATGAGTGCACTCTTGTGCCCGGCCGAACCTTTCAGATGTGTTCCTGCCTTTCAGTCCCCCCTCAGCCTGCGAGCCCGGCTGTAATGGTTCTGTTTCAGGGAGAGGGGAGAAGGTATTCCTGAGATCAGGTGACAAGCTATCTCTCTCTCATGCAGATTCCAACTTCATATGGATACATGGGGGTGTGAGAAGAGGGCGAGACTGTGCCTGGAGAGAACACACGGGAGAAGAGCAGGGGGGGGCAGAAGTCACAGAAAAGAGGTTAGTGAGAGGAAGGACAGGAAGAATCAGGGAAATAAAACAAGTTTCATGTGAAGAACACTATAATGACACCTAATTCTTCATAAGATATTTAAAATAAAAAAAAAAAACAGGGGAAAACCGCACCTTGGGAAGTGAGCTGAGATGGGAAGAGGCTGCAGGACCAGAGGGAACATTCGCTCCACTTCAGGCTAAAACCATGATTTGGAAGTTGGAGATGTGTGGCTCTGTGGGGCTTCTGGCCTGTGCATGTAGCTTCCTAGGTGGGCTCCAGGCTGGTGAGAGCGCCTATCTCAGAAACCAAAGCAGGCAGCACCTGAGGTTGTCCTCTGCACCCACATGCATCTGCACGTGTATCCACACCCCCTGCATTTAAGTGCGTGCATGTGCGTGTGCACATGCACACACATGCACCATCAGACATGCACCTGCACATGCACACACATGCACCATCAGACATGCACCTGCACCTGCACACACATGCACCATCGGACATGCACCTGCACATGCACACACATGCACCATCAGACATGCACCTGCACATGCACACACATGCACCATCAGATATGCACCTGCACGTGCACACACATGCACCATCAGACACGCACCTGCACATGCACACACATGCACCATCAGACATGCACCTGCACATGCACACGTGCACCATCATATACACATGTGCATACGCATACACGTGTGCAGCTGCACACACATGAGCACCCTACTACTCACATGCATACCTACACACACGCACAACTACAACACTCACATGTGTATCTGAACGAGCGTGCACACACATGTACTTGCCCACACATGCATACCTGCACATACATGTGCACCTATGCACGCACATGCACTTGCATATGTATGCAACCTGCACAAAGATACGTATTTGCAGACATGTGCACCTGCACACATATGCGCAACTGAGTGCACATATGCGCTCTACATGCACATATGCACCTGTGCATACATAAACACCTACATACACACATGCACAACTATATGCATATGCATGCACACATGCTCACATTTATGCATCACACATGCTCACACTTATGCATGCTCACACTTATGCATGCAGAGTCTGGCTTAGGCACTACGGTAGCTTGGAGAACTTCCTTGTGATTCCTGGTGTCCTGTCAGACTGTCCCACAGCAGGGAAGACACACTAAGATCAGGTGACTGCTGCCCTGAGACTCTCCAGTGCCATAGTTTTCATGGCCTCGTGGTCAGCTCCACCCTCGGGAGACTTTCTCTGTGTGTCTTTTAGAGCTTCTTAAAGACATGCCATTTCAACAAAGAGTAAGACGGGCGATAACAACAACAACAGCTGACAAACCCCTAGTGCCCCAAGAGCACATTCCACCCTCGACTGTTAGACAAGGCAGTATAATATAATGGGTGAGCACATAGATTTTGGAATCAAATAAACGTTGGTTCAAATCCCAGCTCTGTCCTTTCCTGGTTGTGGGGCCTGGGGCCAGATAATTCAGCTGTGACGAAAGAACATGTAATCAGAGTGGCCTTGCTGGGTGGTGTAGGGAGGTTGTTTACCAAGGAAAATTAGATCCAGGAACTCAGGTCTGTCTGCAGGGAGCAGACAGGAAGACCTCTTTCCACTGTGCACCTGCAGGGTCTTCCCTGGCTGCATCCCCCGGGAGCATCCCCCTGGAGGCTGTGGCAGGTCCTGCCTGACTTCAGTCCCGCTCCCTTTGTTCCCATAGAGTTCCCTCTGCAGGAGGCACAATGAGCCTGATCTCACTCAGTCCCAGCCTTCCGGGTCCTTGAGCTTGAGTTGCTATGTCCATAATTTGTACATTTTAGATAACAGGTTATTTTTGCCGAGAGGGAGAACCTTTAGCTGAACGCAGCAGTACTGTGGTCGCAGTTGGCGAGGCAGGAGGAAAAGTGCCTGATTCCGACTTGTTAGCCACTGAGCTTCTCCAAAGAGAATCAGCTTAGTGGCTTGCAAATATGCGGGCTTCACAGAACTCCGTGGAGCCCCGAGAGAAGGTAACAAGCTGTGTGCGAAAACCCTGGGATTAAATCTCCACAGCAGAATTGCTCGGTGCAAGGGGATCAAAAGAACCGCGAGGGGAGGGAGCCGGCAAGCAAGCGCCCTCCGCTCCCCGGCACGACCCTTTCTATTAGCAACACCCCAGAAGAGTGCATGTCCTGGCATCTTATCAAGAAATAAGACTGCGCTTTAGATTATAATTAAAACAATAAATTCTCGTCCCCTGCGTGCATCCCGATTAGATTGTTGACACCGTGTCAAGCTGTTAGGGAGATAAATTCACGCTGTTACTTACACTACCACACTGTTTATTTTTGTATCACTCAGTGGTGTTTTATTTTATTATATGCCAACTTGCAAATAATAGAGTGAAGGGTTTGTTTCCCCCCCTTATCTTTCTCTATCAAAGTCTGAATGTCAATAGATATACATGGACTTTCTGGACTGTGAGAGTTTTCATCTCAGAGTCTGAGGCAGGTCCCATTAATATCTACTTAGGAATCTACAGGGACCGACTCGTTGGTTAAAATATCCAGTGAAGGACCAGCAAGGTATCTCAGTGAGTGAGGCACCTGCTCATAAACCTGCTGACCTGAGTTTGATTCCCAGAAGCCCAGATGGAAAAAAAAATGATTACTGACTGTTAATCTCTGACCTTCATCCAGGATGGGTATAGGTAAATGGATGCATGGATGGACAGGTGGACGGGACGATACACATTTGAATAGATGGGATGGGTGGACTGATTGTTATATAATGAAGTGAGTATATAGAATTAGATATTTATTCTAGGAACATCCAGGGGTCTCCTCCACAACAGCAGTTACCTCACAGAACTTATCTGCCTTTCCACTGAGATCCCCTAGCTTAAGAGCAGGGACAATGTCAATAGATTTTCCCTATTGTACCCCTACATTGTGCAAGACCGAACGACCCATTTCATAGGCTCAGCAAATGCTAGTGGGGATGAATGAAGGCGCAGGAGCTTTCTTGGATTTGTGGGTGATTGGTTGGATGGAATGGGTAGATGGACAGATGAAAGAGTGTTGGCTGCAGGTTGGATGGATGGATGGCTGGTAGGTAGATGATTGCAAAGATGAGCAGGTAGGTTGGATGATAGATATTTTGATGGACAGAAAGTCTATGGATGTATAGGTATATGGGTGGGTGGGTAGATAGATGGACAGATGAGTGACTAACTATATGGATGGCTGGGAAGGTGCATGAATAAGGAGATGAACAGGCAGATGGGAATGAGTAAATGGGCAGTGGATGGATGTAGAGGTGGACAGGTAGATGTGATTGGTGGATAAGTGATTGGTTGTATTGTTGGATGAACAGAAGGATGGGTAGGTAGATGGAGGCACAGATGTTCAGGTGGATGGGAAGGTGCATACTTGAATGGATGGGGTAGGTGAATTGACGGTCAGTGGAGTGGGGAAGTAGACGGGCGAATAGAAATGCAATGCTATTGAGAGGGTAACCGCAGCACAAGCCTGAGGAGAACTCAATGGCTGCTATTGAATTCGGTGGGCTTGTCACATGCAGCAGCAAGCAAGAGCAGAGGGCAACCGAGCACACTGACCAACCGCACACAACGCGGGGCATGAACGAGTTCTGGGTCAGGCAGGGGATAATGCTTTACTATTTTGAAGTCAAAAATAATGTTGACTCAGTGAAAACATTCCCAACGTTTCCACAATGGATCCCATACAACTTTAGTTTTCTCTTTGGCTTTATGGAAGAGGGTCTTGCTACAGAACCCAGACTGACCTAAAGTTTTGTCTGGTTTTTTTTTTTTTTGTTGTTGTTGTTTTGTTTTGTTTTTTACTGTGCCACCTTGGCTGACTAGTGCTTGAAATCCTCCTGCCACTACCTGATATGTACTGGAATCGTAGGTATGAATGACTACGCCCAGCCCCACTGAATTTTTAAGCATGAAAAACTAGATCATTCATAGGAACAAGGGAAGAATGAAAAGAAAGTGAAAGCTATCCTTTCTAGCCAATGTCTACAAAACTAGGCAGAGTAGCCCCATGTGGTATACCTGCTGTCAATCACGCTGTGGTGGGTGGAGACTCCTCTGTTGGTGGTCTCTTGGTGGTCTGTCTCAGAGACCTAGCGTAAGAAGTCGAAGTTTGGCTTTCTCCAATCCAACTGCTTTTCTTTCAAGCAACCTAGGCGTGTATGTGCCTGTAAGGTAAGTTCTTTGAAGGACAGCTGCTCAGATCATTTTTAAAAATATAACTGCTTTTAAATTTGAACGGAGTTGCCAGATGCCCCTCCCAAGCATTTGAGCCAGCAAATGTCACTCCGAATAACCTTTTAAAAGCATTGCTATCGGTCATGTTGATGTGGGTATGCCACGTGGTTGGGAGACGGACTTGGAAAATATAATCCACTGTTCTTCTGAACATCACAGAGACATTTCAAGGAATGAGCCATGGGACGGTCTGACTTGTGATAAATTCAGAAAGAGGACACGGTTGATGTCTGGATTCATGCGCTATACACAGCAGATCTATACACAGCAGATCAAAATGGGGACTTCTGTAGATGTTGAACTCAAATCAGATTTGGAGTTCTGTCTGTCTGCCTTCCCTCCACGGGTGGATGTAACGTGGGAGAGACAGGGGAGGTTAAGACCTTCAGTCTCCTTCCTTTAAGGCTGATGTGCGAGTTTCCACTCTGTGGGAACTCTGGGGTCTGCCCTGCCACTTGGCTGTCAGTCATGCTGGGAAATGGGTGATTTGCGATGCCCCTGGTTCCATGACACTTCCTGCTTCCACCGGCCGAGCACCCGCTCCGTTCGCTGGAGTCAGAAGCTGCCGAAAGGAGCCAGAGCTGGCATCTTTCTCAACACAGAACCGCTCTTCCTGGCTCACCACCCCCTTTCTACACACCCTGCCCAGTAGCTACTGTGAAAGGAACCCCAAAGGGTATAGAATGCGTTCATAATTTCTTCTTGGCTTCCCCAGTATAATGGAGGCGAGTGGATTCTCTTTTAAGTACTGAGAGAAGGTCTCAGCATGGTAGGTCACTGTAATTTCAGCACTCAGGAACCAAAGCCAGGGAGATTACAAGTTTCAAACCAGCCTGGGTTACATAGAGAGACTATGTCTCGAAGGAAGATGGTGATACAACAATGTGGTTATGTAGGTGGATAGCAGATGTGAGTTGGCAGCAGTATGAGCATGGATACCTGCCGCTGTTCTTCAGAATCAAAGAGGCAAATGTCCTGGGTGGGAAGGTTTCGATGAACAGTCACCATGCTGTTAGTGGGAGATTTGTATAGACCACAGAGATTTCATGAACCTCAGAGTTCCCTGAGCACCGTCAGCCTTGATTCTTCCCTGGGTCCCTCAACTAGGAGTTGATTTTTTTCCTTCTTACCATCCTTGCATCATAGAATCCAAAGACCAGTGTTATGAAGCCTTCAGAGAACAACTACATTACGCTGATAAGAATGATGCTATTCTAGAATGCTCCATGGAACTACTACCCATGTGTACACAGAGTTGGCTACTGCTTTCCTTGGCACCTTGCCCCACACGGAGACCACAGTTGTACATCAAGTGATGGTCAAGTCACAATGTGCAGGCTGGGTTGCCTGAATTGCAGCTTTCTTAACATAGAACGCTTTCTTAACATGGGGGAGGGAAGCTAGGCTGTAGTCCAGTTTTGATGGAAAAAAAAACGTGGTTCAATGACAAGTTCATTTCATTAAAAGTAAGAGGTGGGAGGCACAGGGCCTCTGAACACTTGCGTTTGACCTCTCCCACAATTACAGCTTGGGGTCTCTGTAAATCCCCACAGCTTTCTTCTTTTCTCTGGGGCCTGGTTTCATGTACCACTTGGAAAATGTTCCATGCAGGAGATGACGCTAAATAGCAGCTATTCTTACCACCCTAGCCATCGCCCCGGTGAGACGCGCAGCACACACAGGCTCCCACATTATGTGAGATGGAAGAAACAGATTCGAATTAGGTGACAGGCATTCTCTTCTAGGAGCAGGGGCTCAGTGAGCACCTTCCTGAAAATGAAGTTTTGCTTAGCTCCTGAGCTAAGCCTGCCTCGTCCCCAAAGCGGCCACCTTCACGGCACATTCTATAAACCGCACAGAATTAAATCCCTTCCTCGTTTTCCCCAGAAAGACCCCCTCAGCAGCACGGCTCTGTCCCTCCCTCCCCCCAGGCACACCAATCTGTACTGAGGCGGCCAGGGGACGTGAGTTTGATTCGGTCTCCCCACCAAATCCTTGCAAAGATGTATGAGGCTGCATATAAATTGCATTGAATTTGGCCAGCCATGGGCTAGCGTTGCTTTTATGCTGAATATCAGCAAAAAGTATGAAATGGAGATTACATTTTCAATTCTGGCTTTTCCCCCAAAGCTCTGCTGAGATGCCTTCCGTCCCTTCCATCCATCACAGCCCAATTGTGCCGCCGTGGAGGCTCCAGCTCCACACGCCTTACAAGACAGGGTACCCCAGAGTTGCTGCTACCCTGGGAACAGCGTGCTCCTCAATGCTTGTTTTCTTTATTCCTTTCACTGCCAAAAAAATCTCAGCCTTTTAAAAAAATTTTTTTGTACTACTTTTTGGTCATGAGATCTATCATACACAAGGATCGCTCCCCCCCACATACACACGAAATGGCGTTTTCTCGTGGGGATGCACATCTTTCAGGTTGTCGAGGACAGAAATAAGACATAGATGCAAATGGTTTTCGTCCATGACGATGAGCAACACGCTTATCTCTTCCTTCTGAAATACATATATTCATATAAGCTATTTCGGTCCCTATCCTCAAACAGCCCTGTATTACCATTCCTGTCTCAGATCTAGCTTGAGTCTGAAGTGCTTCCTGCCTGGTGGGAGAGAGAGAGTTTGATGCCTGTGGTTTCGTATCAGCCTCATCTTCAATATGTCAACAGCCTTTTCCTGCCCACATTCCTTCCTGCCTCTTACTCCCGCCTCCTTCCCATCCACCCACCCACCCCCAATCCCATACCACACATTACTGAACGTGATTGCCTGGCCTGCTCCCCAAAGAAACGCATGTGTTAAGTGAGCTTGGCAGATTCCAGGCTGGTTCCATACGGCGAACTCGAGTGGTATGTTCCTGAGGCCCCCACGCTGCTCTCACCTTGTTAAGATGGCGGTAGCTACACGCAAGTCGAGTTCACTACACTGGTTTTAATGCTTTGGGCTCTGGAGACAGGCCTCAGACTTCAAAGTGGAATTAGAGGCAGCAGCATCCGTAGCCTTGCCTCTCTGAAAACCTCAGAGGAAGGTGGGAGAGGTCAGGGAGCCCTGAACCCAGAGTCAGAGAAAATGCAAAGCCAAGCAGAGGTTTCTCAGAGTCGGCAATGCAGTCTGACAAGACCCAAAGTTTCTGCTGTGTTGTTTATTGCTTAACCTGCACCGTCTGAGCATGTGTGAACCTTTGGATGCCTGCATGGGATGGAGCCTTTGATTTATAAGTATATCATTTGAAGTCCTCCTTCATTGGAGAGCCACAGAGAATATTAACTCCAAATGAAATCAACGCATTGACGTGCACAGGCCCCTTCAAAACCCCAATGAAGGGCTAGAGTTGAAGCCTACAATTTTTTTTCCAGATAGGAATTTGTGAGAACCTGTCTGTGAAAGACCAGCTCTTTGAAAGCTTCCACTTTACCCAGAATGTATAGATAATGTGGCTGCCTTTATATGCTGTGGATTTCCATATTTTACAGGGAGCCGGAGTTATATAGAGAGTAGAATGCTCAGAGGGCAGAGGGTCCCCTAATTTGAATAGCTATAGCAGGTAGCAGGGGGAAGAGATGCAGAATTTATTCCCCATGGTCCACAGGGAAAATGTATTCAAGATCCAAAGGAACGGGATCGTCAAAGAACCAGGGATGGGGGGAGGAGAGCAGTGCTAGGCCCTGGAGAAGGTACTAGATTGTTGCTTAGTGTGGCTGGGGTTTGCAGGAAATAGAGGTAAGAGGGTCCTTGTAGTTCTCAAGCTTCAGGTGTCTCAGTGCACATCCTCATGACTTCTCGCACATGCCGAAACGTTCTCATGGTGAATAATTCCGTCCGGTGACTTCTGAAGCTATTTCTCTTTCTTTTACTGGCTTTTCATAAACCACGGCAAAATTTCCAACCTCTGACTATAGCTAACTGAATCTTAGTTTGTATTTCTTTTGGCTAAACTAATAAAAAAATGGCTACAATTCATGTTATATTAATTTGTATCCCACTTCTAAGCAAAAAGATCCCAACTGATCGCTTGCGAGGTCCTGATTCCTGGAAGCAGTTCCTTGAACCAGCTCCTGCCAGAAGCGTCTCTGGGTGGGCTGTTAATTCCTTGAGCAGAGGTGAAAAGATTGATTGTTTTTTTTGTTGTTGTTGTTCCAAAGATGCCATGTGCACCACCACTTTTGGCTTTCACGGTCCCTTTTTTTTTTTTTATTTCAGCTCATACAAACTTATTAGGTACACCAGTTCCCTCCCTCCCTCCTCCTCCCCCCGTATCCCCTGCTTCCCCTCCCCACCCTTCTCCCTCCCCATCCCCCAGTGCCTCCCACCCCAATTCCCAGAGAGTCCTTTCTTGTGCATGTCTGATTTTCCTCTGGGTCCTCCTCTCCGATGACGTACAAGGACCCAGTGGCCTTTCCCTGAACCCTTTCCCGTGTTCCTCTTAGGTATAGGAACACTGCTGTGGCTGCCAATCCTTTGCCTCCAAGGATCTTGGTGCCTTTAGCAAATGCTAGACTTTGTGAGGTCAACAGTGTGTTGGACAATGCGCAGGGCATGCAAAGTCCAATTATGACTGCTTCAGCCCTAACTAGTATAGAGTATCTTACATATCATTGCTCCTCCCATCCTTTTGCTCTTACACTCTTACCGCCCCCTCTTCCGCAAATTTCCCTGAGCTTCAAGACGGGGAGAGACTAAGCTGGCCTAACTAAGGAGGTAAAAGACCTTCACGGTCCCCTTTTGACCTCAGAGCCACCATGTGAAGATAGAGGCGCTCATAACATAACCTCTCTCGGGTTGTGCCGGGAAAGCATATCCAAAGCTGATGCTGTTCCTTCTTCGGTTCGTCCCCCGCGTAGGACACTTTAAACCATCGTCCCTGCATACAAGGCAGTGACTTTCATCCACCGGGGTGACCACAGGGAGGGCTGAGAGGAAGTTGTTCTAGATTCTCGTTACACCAGGTCCAGCCCATATGAGCAGTGCCGACCCAGGCTTCTCCACTATAAATCAGCGTTGGTTTTACATTCTCTCAGCACCATCCTGAATTGCGTATGTGTGCGTGTGTTTGTGTGTATGGGGTGCACATGGATGTACGGTCCTGCATGCACGTGGACACCACAGATTGCTCTTGCGTGTCATTCCTCAGCTATCATTCACCCCATATTTTGATATGGTCTCTGGCTGGCCTAAGACTTGCTAATTAATCAGGGCTGGCCGACCTGTTTGTTTGAGGCTGTCCTCCTATCTCTACTTCCCCAGTAGTAGGAACTGAAGTGTGCACCAGCCTTTTGCACGAGTGGCTGGGATGGAACTCATGCCTTCACGCTTGCATGAGTAAGCACCTCCTCAGCCCATCATTCTGAATTTTTTTTTTTCCTAATAGACCTGTTTGGACAGTGCTCTCAGAAAGCTGCCCTCAAGAATTCACATTCCTAACCAGCATTTCCAACTTGACTTTGGAGTTTTAGCCGAACCTGTTCACATTGGTGGTGGTAATGCAATGTAGAGAATGCAGACGCTGGGGTTTGGGCAGTGGAAAGACCAGCAAGCCTGTTCCAGCTGTGTCCAGATGCCATTCCCTGCTGCTTGCATGTCTGCTGAGCACCCGCCTTTTGTCCTGAGGGTCTATTCATGAGTACCAAGTTCTTGGGGGAGTGGAAATGAAGAGATTGTGTCTCCGTCTGTCCGTAAGGCTGGGTGTCTTCAGAAAAGCAGAGTTCTGTTTCTGAGCTTCAAGTGTGGATGTTCGTCTTATCCTAAATCTGCTACGCTGACTTGCAAGAAGCAGTGTGGGGCTAAGGGTCCACGGCTGAAGAACGGGACTCGGGACAGGTCTGAAAGGCAGCCCTCCTGTGTTTTCAGAGATCTCAGTTTCCCTGTCTGTAAAACGGAGCTAGTGAGACTGACTTTGCTCATGTAGGGGATTCAAAGGGAAAGAACGCCTTGGGCATGGCAACAGCTCCCCAAGAGCTAACCACCCCCCTTCTTTCTACAAAAGGTGAAGTGAATGCAATTACAGAAGCACGGGATTAATGTGATGGGATCGTATTTCTGTTCCCAATGTCACCAGCTCTGTTATTATATTTATTTTATCCTGCGCTGTGTACTTCCTGCATGCTGTGAGCTCCGTCCCATCTTCCTCTCGCTCTCAAATGGAGCCTCGTAGTGACTGCCGATTCCCTCGTGCCTGAAGGTCCAGATATGATACACAGGAGCTGACTGAGTGCTGAGGCTGCACATGGAGCTCAGAAACACCGGCACCTTTCTGCTGCTGAGAAATCCTCCTTCCTCTGGGGGTAGAGGGGTGCCCGTGAGGGATGTGGGAAACTATACGCCAGAGGTCCTGACTAGTGATCTGTGGGTTTCCGCTCTTGCAGGAGCAGCAGCGAGCTGTCCCTCTTGGGCTGCTTCCCTGAGGGGAGGGGTCGGGAGAGATGCTGAGAAGAACTAGAGGGTTTTGGACATGGGGCTGTGGAGCTCTGGGGACTGTACCCATGTGCTTCCCATGAGTCCCCAGCAGGTGCGGTGGCTGCAGGATGCAGGCTCTCAAGAGAAAAGCACCCCACCCCAGATCCCTGCTTCTGCCCTGTGCTCTGTGGTGGACCTGGATGTGTTACTTCTCTGTGAATCTCGGTTTTCCCTCTTGGTGAAATGACATGCTACTATCTTCCAAAGCTGCTTGGTTCAGAAATTAAACCATATCACTAACACACGGGAGAGAAAAGTTTGGGAAACCTCTCCTTACTTTGTGGCTGGGGGAGAGCCCAATGCTGTGGGCCATGTACATTGCTATCTGTGTAGCCTGTAGACCCAGGGATATTTGCATGCGGTGTGTGTGTGTGTGTGTTCAAGGGTGTGTATGTGTGCCCATGCACGGAGAGGCCAGAGGTCAACCTCAGGAGTCTTCCTCAGTCACTTTCCACCTTATTATTCTGAGACAAGGGAGTCTTACCAAAACTGCAGCTCATCAGCTCAGCATGGCTGGCTGACCAGCGAGCTCCATGGACCTGTGGTCACCCTCCCACCACATTGGGGGTCCCAGGCATGCGCCCCTGTGCCTGGATCCAAACGCATATCCTCGCGAGTGTGCAGTGAGCACTTTACCAGCTGAGCCATTTCCCCAGCCCTGATCTACGGGTATTTCATAGGCATTTTCTCCGACACAGCATACACAGCAGACTAGCTGAAAATTACTGCTGAATTCCCCAGACGTTTTGTTTATTATATAAGCTCCTCTTTTTGGGTGGAACATTGAGTTTGTTCCCAAATGCGAGTTGCTTGTAGCAAGTTTGCAGGGGTCCCTCGTGCCTTCACGTGCTCTTGCTTGGGGCCAGGCTGCTATGGCACTGAAGAAGCCTTCAGACGACCGCAGGCTCCTTTGAGTCTCCTGCATGTGGTCATGTATGTGTGAGTATGTCAGCTGGCACCATGTGTGGCGTTCTGTTGCAGCTCCCGTGCAGCTGCAGACAGGGGCATACCATGTGACATGTGCAGAATCCTTGGCATGATGGTGAATATGTGTCATGAAAGAGCTACATGGGCCATGCAGGTTCAGAGACCAGATTTGTCTTGTTTAGTTCGCTCCGCTGATCTGATTGGCAGCAGGTGCCACTGTGACGGCAGCGAGTATCTTGTTCTCTGAGGTCTTGAGCCCTTATAGTCTTTCCACAACCCTCTATAGTTCTTTTTCTATTTTTCATGTGTGCATATGTGTTTACACGCATTAGACATGCTTGTATATGAGGGTGCATATGCATACGAGTATGCACTGCGTGCGGAGGCCTGAGGCTGATATCAGGAGCCCTCCTTTGTTGGCTCTTCTACCTTGTTCCTTGAGTCAGGGTCTCTCAATCAAATCCAGAGCTTTCCAATATAGTTACACTGGCCGACTGGTTTGCTCTGGGGGTTCTCCAGGCTCTACCTACTGAAGCTGAAACTCCAGACGAGATGCCATGGCCACTCGGCATTTACATGGGCTGTGGGGAGCTGAGTTCTGCCCGTCTGGCTTATGGAACAAACACTTTAACTTCTGAGCCATCTCCCTAGCTACCCAGATCTTTTCAGAATCAAGAGGCAGCGGAGTGCTGCCAGGAGGGCTTGCTTGGTATGATACTGAGCGACTGTGACTTAACACCAATACTCCTTAAATGTCTTGAATAAGTGGAAAGTGAGGACCGACACCCAAGCCTGTCCTCTGACTGCTACATACCTGCTGCACATTCACATATGTCAAGTCAATGCACACATCACACACATCCAACTCTATACATACACACATAACTACGTAAGTCATACCTACCATACATCCACCCTAACACACACACATACACCCCTATACATACACACCACACACATATAACTACACAAGTCAAACAAACACTCCATACGTACACTTCTATACACACACACGATACACATATATGCATACAAATACACACCCACACACATGAACTCCATGCAAATACACACACATACACATGCTCCTATACATGAATGTGTGCACACATATGAAGACACCACATACATATACTCATATGCCCACACAATTACACATGTTACATGCACATGAATACCACACACATACACTCCTACACACCTGAGCACACACATCATACACATACAAACAAACACATGCACCCCACACAAATGCATGTACACACACATACCTGCATACACCACATATGAATGCACCCACACACATAAATGCATACCACACACACCTACCCAACATCACATATAAATGCATACACATACATATACAAACACACATCTACACGCATGCGGTCCACACAAATGCACACACACACATACACCCACACACATGAATGCTCACATACACATGAACATACACATATGCATACACCCATGCACACGTATGAGCACTCCCTCACACATATACAAACAAACACACACTACCCAACACCACCCACAAATGCACACACACATGCATACAAACAGAAACGCACACCTACACATGCATGCTCACAAGATTTTCTTTTCAAAGCCTGTGACAAGCGATGTTCATCTCTTCCCTTCGGTTGCCTGGATATTGCTTTGAGAGGCAGTCGTGGAAGACGATATCTGGCCCCAGGGACACAAGTTCCCGATCTGTTTTACTATCAAACGCAAGAGAAAGGAAAGACTGCAGCCGGGCTCGGGAAGGCAAGAGGAAGGAATTTTCCTCCCTGGGTGTGTTTGCTGATGCTCTTGGATGTGCTGGTGAGCCCCTGTCTGCCCACCTCTATGCAAATGAGTCCTCCCACGAGCTGGGGATGTGCTGTCCCCAAATCCTGAACACCATGTGCGGGAGACTGCCTCGCAGCTGTGCAAACCAGGACCAAGGAGGAACAGCGTTCACCCGCGGCAGTCTCCGTGACTTTATCCTGGTTTAGCAAAAGGCCTTCAGCCGGGTATGAGATGTGACAGCATGCTCACCACCGTAAGTTGGCGGCACGAGGTCATGAACCCAGAGCCTCGGCCTGGAAGGGCGTGGGAGGGGAGGGACGTTGCCCCCACCCTACCCTGTGTTCGTCGACAGAGCCCTTCCAGTGCGTCCAGGGGCTCTTGCTTTCTCTCGCCGTTCCCAGAGCACAGCCTTGCATTTGTTAAGCATCTGCTTAGTGTCCGTGGGAACAGGCCGGTCTGACTATTCAGGAACTTTACCGGAAGCACTGAGAGGGCTAAGGAGGGCAGGGCAGCACTTAGGCTGTCTACCAGCCGGGTGTCTCTGGCATCTCACCCTCGACATCGTCTTCCAGCCCATCCTCCCTGGAGACGGGATCCTGGAGTGTTATTTATCTTCCGTTGTCTCCCTTTCTCTCAGCTGTGAAAAGAGGGCAACAGCGTGTGTCTTGCAAAAATAAAAGTCTATTAGATAAATGTTCAGCATGGTGTCTTACACCTAATAACCCCCTGGGACATGCTATGCTGACTTCCCGGCCATTAGCATCGGCCCCTCCTACAGTTCCAACGCTGTAATCTACCTGTGCCATTCCTAGGGATGTGGGTGAGGGCAGAGAGAACACGGCCAGCCGTGGTCTCCTTGCGAGCTGATGTTAGACTGTGACTACTGTCTTGAAGGGTAGGCAATGCTGGTAACTTAAAGATGAGTTTATTATGGATGTAAGTTCACAAGAAACAGGTTACTGTAACCATAAAGTTATGTATCTAAGGCAAGTAAACAAAGTGGGGAAATAACTAATGTAAGTGTCAGAATGAGAGAGTCTACTTTAACTGGCTTATAGTAGAAGCTATGCACCAGGTGCTTTCTGGAATTAGTTACTGTGAAGGGTTAGGGTGCAGTTTGCTTGCTGAGTATCCAGTATCTGTGAGGTCGCTGATTCAATTCCTAGAAATCAATAGAGGATGGTGATGCTGAATAAATGATGATTATGATGATAGCATATAAGTAGATGCTATCTACTTATAAGTGATATCTACATATAAGTGATATCTAGGTGATATGTGGTTGACAGATGACAGAGGTAGATAGATATTAATAGATGATGCATAGGAGATATATGAATAGCAGATAATAGAGATGGATAGATGTATCAATAGAGGATGAATGGATGGATAAATATCTAGATGTTATATAGATTGGTATGATACATGTAGAGATGATTGAAAGATAATACATAGATGATACCTATATAGAGATAGATGATAGAAAGATATTTAGATGATAGGTAAAAGAATTAAATGAATGGATTAATAGAAGATGAATGGATGATACATAGATGTTAGATAGACAATAGATAGATGATAGATAGAAATAGAAGACATGGATGGACAGACAGATGACAGAGACATAACTACATGGACATTGCTTAAACATTGAAAAGTGTTCGGTCTCGTAATCTCTACTGTAGGTTCATTGTTCTTCCGTTTGCTTATCCTCACTTTGTTCTGTCCTTGTCATAGTGTGAAGGTGAACTGACTCAAGACTCATGTGTTTGCATGCTTAGTTGCTGTTAATGTTTGGGGGGGGGTTGGGGGGGTCATGGCACCTTTAGGAGGGGGAGCCTTGTTGGAGGAAGGCATGTCACGTCACAGGGCCTGGGCCTGAGGCTGGGTAGCCCCTCCCACTCGCTCGTTGCTCTGTCTCCATGATGGTTGCTGTGACTTAAGCTGTCACTCACTTCTGTTGCCTGCCTTGCCTTTCCTCCCACGTGGACTCGATCCCCTCTGGAACCATAAGCCAAATAAATCTCCTTTTCTCCCTCGAGTTGCTTGAGTCTGAGTGTTGTCTCCCCGCAGCAGAAAGTCTAGCAGCAACGGTCCCACGTAGCCCCCGGCAGCCCCAAACCCACTCTCCTTCTCGTCGCTCTACCAGTGACATCACCCTGGGTCCAATCTTCTGCATTTAACTCCTTTCTGTCCCTTATTTTACTCTTTCTGTGGATCATCACAGTTGGCTGCTTCTGATGGTGTTGTATAGTAGAAATACACCATGCTCAGATCATTCATTCATCAGTTTGTGGAGTTATTCTGTTTTCACTTGGGCCTCTGTGCCATGTGAACGCTATGACATTTGAGTAGATGCCTTTAAGTAGACGTTTGCTTTGTGCTGAAAGCAAACACTTAGAGTGGAATTTCTGAATGCTGTGCTAGGTTCAGATTCACCATCATGGGATAGCTAAACGACTTTCCATGGTCTCTTTATTTCCTGTTGTTTGTTGGGTAATAACGGTGTTATTATACAGCTATGACCAACCTGGAGCTTGTTGTGTAGTCCAAGCCATCCTTAAACTTAGTGACCACCCTGATTCTACCTCTTCCTTGTGGGGTCATGGGCAGGTAACAGAATACTCTGCCATTTGTGCTGTTTTAAATTCCACCAGCCATATGGCGCTGGGTACCTCGTCCTTGCTTACAAGTACCCTTTGGGTTCTATCCATCACTGAGACCTTCTGGTTGCTCCTTCTTCTGATATGGGAGCCACCTGAAGACCCAGAGGTGGATGAACATGTTGTTAACATCAAAAAGGCCAAGAAGATCTTTGTCCCAATGTCAACTTGCTCAAAACTGTGGAGGACTGACCGACTCCCGGGTACCTGTGGCAGAGTCTTGCTTTTATGTTTTGCGCACCAAGATTTGAATGCAGGCAGCCGTACCCCAGTGTTAAGTCATTGTTTCAACAACAGACAGTCGAGGTAGTTCTGCAAAGTCTCAGTCACTCACGGACAGAAATATTTCTCCTGTTGTGAGCACCTTAGCGAATCAGCGCGGTGTGTGTGCTCCGTTGTGTGATCTGCAAGGACAAGTCTAGTCTGTGCACGTGCACATGCACACAGATTTAACACATGCCTGACTGTCTTGTCCCCTCTCACCATGTGGTAAGTCGGCCACGTGGGGATTCGCTCATGCTCCACCCCTGCCATGCCTAATTGCTTGTCCATTTCTGAAGAGCGTTTAGCACCTTCTGTATTGTCCTCTCCTTTTGTTTTCCTCTCCTTGGGTTATGCACAGATTTACATGGTTTTAACAGATCCCTTCAGAATCTAAGTAGATGCCATAGCCCCCACCTGGGTTCTTGTTAGTTCTAAAAGGTGTGAGAGAGGGCTGGAGAGGTGGCTTGGGATTAAGCCTCTGCCTTGCAGGCGGAAGGTCCTGAGTTCGGATCCTAGACTCCACGTATAGACGCCAGGCGGAAGTGGGGGCAGCTTGTGTTTCTGGTCCTGGTAGGGTGGAGCCTGTGAATTCCGGGCAGAGTAAACAAGGAGGAGGTGGAGGTGTCCATGGTGGTTCCCGAATTCGCCCGTGGTTCTACACACGCACACACACATACATACACACACACATACATACACACACATACACATACAAACACACTCGCACATACGCATACGTGCACAATTGAATAAATAATAAATAATAAAAAATTTTTAAAAAGTGAGAGAGAAAGGAAGGTGAATCAACTGAAGATGAGGTCATTCTCCTAGGTCTACCTCAACCCCCAAGTGGGGAATTCTGTTTGTTTCATTACATTTTTGTTTTTGTAACAAAACATTTGACCCAAACAAGTTAGGGGTGCAAAGGCCTGATTGGCTTGTAGCTCCTGATTCGGTCCATTGTCAAAGGAGCTGGAGGGAGCCCCTCGTGCCGTGCTCACAGGTGAGAGCAGAGCAAGACCCAACACAGAGACCATTACACAGTCGCTTGCTTGCTAGAACACACTGCTTTCTCTGTCTATATATAGTTCTGTATACCACCTACCTACAGAACGGGCCTGGCCACAGTGGGTGGAAACTTCTCATATCAGATATGCAGTCAAGGCCGTCCCTCATAGGCAGACACTGATCTTAATCAAGAGAACATTTCTCAAAGGGACCTGGAGACCTTCCCCCTAGATGTCACTTGACAGCTAACATTAGTTATCGTAAACTCCAATCTCCCATCCAGGGGCTACCACCACAGCATTGTATGGCAGACTTTGAAATAGATGACTGGTCTGTGTAAAACATGTGTCTGATAGCTTCTTTTTTGTCATTTGAAGTATAATGTGTATTTATTTGTATATGCATGTGTGTGTGTAATATTTTCTTAACTCTCCCATGTCAGAATGTTACCCCTCTCGTACACACACACACACACACACACACACACACACACACACACTTAACACACACATACTTGCTGTCATCTATAACTGTAAAAGTATTTTCTTCTCAACTCGGTTTTGCAATAGTGGTAGTAGTCTATGAAATAAATTGGCACGCTACTTTTTTTTAAATAAAGTTTTATTGACACACAGTCATACCATACATTTGCATATTGTTCACAGATACTTTCTTATGACAGCTGTAAAGTTGAATTCAAAATTCAGAAACATGCAACTCTAAAAACTATCTGGCTTATTATTATTATTATATTAGTGTCTCCTATGTGAATATGGTAAACTTGCAATATTTTCACACTTTAATTCCCAATTCCATCCCCCTTCTCTTCCCACTGCAATTCTTCTCTCCTGCCAGGCTTCCCCTTATTTTCAAGTCTCTTCGCATGTGGTTTCATCTAATTTGCCTTTGAAGCCATCTGCCCGAGTGCAGGAGCATGAATCTTATATCAGCGATGATACCTTTGAGGAAGGCATCTTGCATTTCTGCCCTATCAGCATTAACCTTCATCAGTCTCTCAGGGAAGTGTGGAGTTTCTTGAGGCCTTTTCCCCTTCCATGCGATAATCTAATCCCTGCTCTGTGGTAGCACTTGGTATGTTTGAGAAATCCCCACGTTGTTTGTGGGTGCCTATAGGTGGCCCTTGTTTGTCTGTGTGGTTGGATGGATCTGGCCATCTCATAGTCTGATGTCCCCTTCACTTGGCTGAGCTTCTTGCTTACTTAATAATAATAACTTAAAAATAACAACTCTGGAGAACGGGATTCATGGATCACACCCCCGTGAAGTATGCAGTTGAGATGAGAGGGTCATTGACATCAGACTTCAGATAAGATGAGGCTGATCAGTGACATCCAGGTTTCAGATAAAGGAATCTGCTATGTTCTTAGTGGAGAGTCTACTGGGTTGTCTGGGTGGCGAATAAGGAGGTGCTTTGAGGAGCAGCCTGCTGCTCTTGAGGGGCTTCCTATGCAAGAAGGCATGTGGGCTCGGAAACAAGCTAAGAAACTAACCTGAGACACAAGGCGCCAGAGATTCCCAAGCCCAGCTAGAAAAACTCTGAGACATTCAAGATCCCGAGGCCCCGGGCCAGCCCTGCACCTCACTGCCCGTTGCTCTTTGTTCTCCCTGTCACTCTGCGGGCATCTCTGCATGTGCTTCTCTTCAAGGCATTTGCTTGCGTTTGTGTGTCCCTATTGCTGAAGTTCTTCCTCCCAAGAGGATGTTCACAGGGCTTCCTCCTTCGGCCCTTTTTGACTCTATGCCTCACTCCCTCTGGCTTTCGTGGGTCCCTGCTTTTTATATCAATGTGTTTACATGTCAGTTTCCTGTCTCCTTCTCTAAGAGACACTCCCCCTGAAGTTGAGAAATCTATCTTGCTCTATGCCCAGCGTGGAGAACTTTGCCTGATATGGATTAGAGGGACCATAAGTCACGGGTCGAATAAGTGAATATGCAGTTGTGCATTTTCCAAAATAAAACAAGTGCGTTTTCCATAGCTTCAGGGTTCCCGCCCACTGTCTCCTTCTGACCCTGCCCTTCCCTGCGTACAAAGACATGCAAAGTCCACTCCCCTTTGCACTCCCATGTGAAACACACAGGCCGACCAAGCCTCACACACATGCCTTCTTGCATAGGAAGCCCCTCAAGAGCAGCATGCTGCTCCTCAAAGCACCTCCTTATTCGCCACCCAGACAACCCAGCAGACTCTCCACAAAGATCCAGGAAGCTCTATTGCAGGGAGCCTGGGCAGAAAAATGCCGTAGATTAATGAAGGACATTTAGCAGTCAATTCCAATTCCAGGGAAGAGCAAATCTTTATTACCAGCATCCGATAATTTCTTTTCAGATATTCCCACCCTTGGAATGGATTTCTTTTCTTTCTTTCTTTCTTTTTTTGGTCTGGGTCTCTTTTCTAATTAGCTCCAGAGCCTAGATTGTAGGGTGCCAACCTTGTGAATGGAGGGGACTCTGTAGAAGCCAACATTGGAGGTGACGTTTAATTAAAGAGATGCTGTTACAGAGCCGAGATCTGAGCAGGCTGCAGTGCTAATCCTCTCGCCTTGTTCCCGTGTCCCTGTGTGAGGGTGATTGATGAGCTGGTCCCCCTTCGCATCTTCATCTACAGCAGGCCCTGCGAGGGAGGGGGGTTGGGTGAGCTTAGCGCATGCATGTGATATGATGAGGTTGTGGGCTGCTGCCAGCACCACAGGATGAGCACTTTCTACTGTTTGCTCCTCTTCCCTCTCGCCTGCAGTGGGCGGTGAGGTGAGCAGGCCTGTGAGTGGAGGAATGGGGGAGTAGATGATTGATGGGTGGCAGATGATAGATCGCTAGAAAACTAGATCTAGCTGGATCTCGCTAGATAGCTAGATATACCTAGATAGCTAGATATATGAATAAATAAATAGATAGACAGACAGACAGATAGATAGATAGACAGATAGATACATAGGTAAATCGATAGGTAGATCTACAGACAGATGGCAATCAGAAATATAGACAAATCAGTAGATAGATAGATAGATAGATAGATAGATAGATAGATAGATAGATAGATATTGATAAATGACAGATAGATGATAGATCAATGAAAAGGTGAATAGATATGTAGGTGATAGATGATAGTTATATGATAGGATAAAATGGATTGGGTTAATAGATGAGTGGATGGAATAGAAGTATATTAGATGATAGATAGATAGATAGATAGATAGATAGATAGATAGATAGATAAATAGATAACTGGTATAGAGCAAAAGCAGTATGTATCCTTATGTATCTTTAAGTCTCTCTTAATATTTGTAACTGTCAATTACCAATTTGACACCCATTCACTCTGTCTTTTCACATAAGCATCTGTGGGCCCTCTGCCAGCCTATGCATCTATGTGCTTATCTGTACTATACAAGTGCCCATCAGCCTGCCACCCACCCACGCACCCATCCTTCTGTATGGACGCAAGCAGCTATATTTCCCTCTCTGTCGAAACTTCCATGAATCGCAGTCCTTCTCCCTCCATGTCTCTCTGTTTCTCATGCCATCCAAATATCTGTCTCTTGCCTCTGTCTGCCCCTGCTCCTCATCCTCCTCGGCCTATTCTATGCCAGGGACCCTTAAGCAAGCCATCACTTTTTGCAGCATTAACATTTAAGCTACCTTTGGTGTAGCGTACGCTAATGCTAGGAACGGCCCGAGGTACCTTTCGTCAGTTACTTAATGAATACTCTTTCAGCAGTGAACGTTCATTAATATCTTACTATGAGCTGCTTTCAAACGTTAAGCCGCTCTCTTGCCTTATCCCGACTAGTCTTCCAAACAATCCTTTCAGATAGCTGCTGTCCGTCACGGAGATGAAGAAACTGAGGCACAGAATGGAGTTGCTGTCTAGTGTGCAGAGATAAGACTTGAGCGCTACCTTTCTGGGGTCTGTGCACATGGCTTTAAATGACAAGATGCATCGTCCCAGGTTACAGTCTCAGCGAGAAGTCGTGGGCACTTTCTCTGCATGGGCCTTTCTCTGGAACTTTTGTTCATAAGTGCACGCAGGAGGCAGGTTTGTGCATCAGTAGTTTCCTGTTTTCTTTTCTGGCCCTTCTCCATGAGCAAACACCTTCACCCTGTGGCCACGAGGCCAACTGTCGGTTCCAGAAAGCTGCAGAACCTGGACCGTCTTCAGAGCTATAGTAAATTGGCCGAGTTACCTGATTTAACTCTTCTCCATCTTTCAAAGTGAATGTGTGCCTCACAGTTGAGACAAGGGTGACCTTTGTCTCACCAGGGCTCAGGCGCTTGTGATCATAACTGAGATGTCCAGTCTCGAAGATGCTGCTGGTTCTGCTGCTCTCTGCTGAATTCCACTGGCCTCACTGGGCACCACCACTCTGTTAAGTATCATTCCTCATGAGACTAGGTATCTAGGATCTAGGTTGGAACATACAGCTCTACCCTAGTGCATTGGTCTATGATGCTAGGCAGACTGCTTATTTTAACTTAAATATTTTGTTTATTTGTAATATGTGTGTGTGTGCGCACGTGTACATATACACACACATGCACATCTGTGCCATAATGCACCTGTGATGGTCAGAGGGTAATTTGCTGGAGTCCATTCTCCTCTTTTACTACATGGGCTCTGGGAACTGAACTTGGATCATTAGGGTTGGGGTCTGATATATCCATACATCCTGCATTCAGGAGGAAGAATTGAAACAAGGTTACGGATGTCTTCCTTGGCACCCATATTAACTCGACTTAGCAAATATTTTTTCCTCTGTGGGGGAGAAGTCATTGTTGAGAACAGCTTACAACATGTTCTGTCCTATTTAGGAGCCAAACTCTACTTGAATGTGGGGATATGGTCAACTATGCTAGCCTCAGATCGTTTGTATCCTTGTAGTCTTGGAAAAAACAGACCTTCTCCTATTACAAAAATGCAGAGCCCAGATAAATATCATTCAATCTTCCTACAGAAATCGCATCTCTTTTTATCCCTGGGTCTGTGTGTGTGGGCATGGGGTGTCTTCTCTCCCATCCTGAGAGCCCCATGAAACCTTCGGTCGCCCATTGCCTTATTTTCTGGCGGCACCTCCTGAGCATCTCTTCACTCCCTCCCACTTGGGAAGACTCTCAGAACTGCCCTTGTTTGAGACAAACATCACCTGGGATTCAGTCCCCAGCAGTCTGGCCCTGACATGATGGCATCAGGCTCCTCATCAGGCTAAGATGACCCACTCTGACCTCTCCCATGGACTCTCCTCAATCCACACCCTTCTGAAAGCTCCAGTGGGTTTCCTCTATGATCCGGAGTCATCCTCCCTCCTGCCCCTACCTGTACTTATGAAATCCATGACACTTGCTTGGATCGGTGATCTTCCTGGGACTTTCTTCAGCCAGTTTAACCTCTATTTAAAGAAGGACCGTTTTCTCATTTCTGAATATATTTTAGATTGCTGCAACAAAAGATGCTTACCCCTGTCTGAAACCAGCATCTTAGATGAAGCCATCAAGCCATCAGGTACATCTCTCAGTACCTGAAACAGCTGAGATATCCATATTGGATGATAGAATGAGTGAGCCGATGAATGAATGAATGGATAAATGAATGAATGAATGAATGGGTAGATAGATGGGTGATACATGGCTAATAAAAGAATGAATGGATAGATGAATGAGTGAATGAGTGAGTGGGTGAATAAATGTGTGGATAGGTGAATGAATGGATAGATGAATGGATAAATGGATGATAAGGGAATGAATGAGTGAGTAAGTGAAGAGGTGAATGAATGGATAAGCAGATAGGTAGATGTACGACATGCTACCTTGTATCTCTGAAATGTCATGAAAGGAGTTCTTTCTGATCCCATCTTTGAATAGCTTTGCAGAGCTAGAAGCAACTCCGAAGGTCTATGGCTGCCTCATTCACACGTCGCAGGCTGGAGTGTATTCATGGCCCCTTCTCTGGCCTCGCACACACGGAGAAGGTCTCAGCCCTCTAGGTTGTTTGTACAGAGTGTATTTCATCTTTGCAGAAAGCCGCCCAGCAGAAATATTAGCCAGTTGATTTCACACAGAGTTAAAAGGAGCTTTTAAAAGCTTTTTGCCTCTCTCGTCCCCAAATAGGCACTTTAGACAGCTTCTCGGAACCTTGGGCGCCTTGTCGGATTTGGTCAAGTGAAAGTTGTGTTCCGAATGAAGCGGGCAGTCTTGGGGTGGATGCTTGAGTTCTCCAGAAACTATCAAGTAAAGCGAAGGATTCTTAGAGTGACAGGTGGAAGGAATTTCACGATGGGGATTCAGCTTCCTTACTCTGGCTGCCACAACACAAGGCTGTTTCTAGGGACACTTACCTTAGTGCCACAGTGGTAGCAAGGCAGACTGAAGGAATTAGGACATCTGGATTCTAATGTTCTGGGCTCAGCCCAAAGGTCTGATAATCTGACTACCAGTGGGAAACACAGGCCCAAACTGTGCTTCCAAACCAGTGGATTGGATCCAATAATGCCCACAGGGGAAGTATTGTCATGGTCAGAGACAAAAATGGTGGAAGATTTGTCTGGCATATTTGGATTCTCAGCACTAAAAAAAAAAAGGCGGGGGGGCAATAAAGAAGGGAGGGAGAATATAAGCTATACATTTGAGTGACAAACGGTTTCAAAATTATTTTATAGTAGCCACATTAAATAAAGTAAAAAGAAGAGCAGCTAGATTTAAATTCACCCTTTTTATTCCACTGTGTACGTGCTATATGTGAGCGATATTAGTTAACCTCATGTCTGAGCTTTTTTTTTTCAGTTCAACATGCAATCAGAATCAAAATATCACAGCTCTTTTGTGATATTTTCTCTAAGTCACTCAACTCCTATGTGTGGCTCACACACTGAACATTCCTCGTTTTATACCAGACAGATTTCAGCTGCTCTGTGCCTGTACATGTAACTAAGGACCTCTGTTAGGACAACAGTGTACCTTAAATTTGAACAGACATCTTGGGTCCTGCAACTTCCCACCCAGCATAACAGTATTGCCCTCGGCCCCAAGGGATTCTCTTGAGTGTAACCAAGAGACTAAGAAGGACTGGTGTCACACCATCTTTCACTTCATGACTTGGTTTCTTTCCATAGGGAATCTCTAGCTGCACGAGGTAAGGGGTGACTTCACTCAGCAGTTCTCCAGTTTGTAGCACATAGTAGGTGTTTAACTTTCCAATTTATTTGCCCACTTTTCTGCTAGGCTAGCTGTCAGAGACTGGGTTAGCTCCCTTTAAAAATTGTGAAAGAGATTCTATCTTGTGCCTCTTTCTGGCTTCTGATAGTTGGCAGTTGATCCTAGGCACACCTTGGCCTGCTAAAGCATCGCCCTTCCTTCTGTGTTCATCTTTAAACATCTCTCTTCCTGTTATGTACCTCGAGGTCCAAATCTCTCCCTTTTATAAGATGTGGTTGCATAGGGCTGGGAAGATAGCTCCATTGGTAAGGTGTTCACCAGTCAGCATGCAGGAAGTGGGGTGTCACAGCACATCTGTAATTCTAGCACTGGGAAGACAGAGACAAGAGGATCCCTGGAGATAGCTGGTGTGGTCCAGGTTCATGAGATCCAGTCTTAGAAGGAAGGATAAATAGATGATAGGCAGATGGATGGATGGATAGATAGATGATAGATAGATAGATAGATAGATAGATAGATAGATAGATAGATGATAGATAGATAGATAGGTAGATAGGTAGATAGATAGATGATAGATAAATAGATAGATAGATGATAGATAGATAGGTAGATAGATAGATGATAGATAGACAGATAGATAGATGATAGATAGATAGATAGATAGATGATAGATAGATAGATAGATAGATAGATAGATAGATGATAGATAGATAGATAGATAGATAGATAGATGATAGATAGATAGATAGATAGATAGATAGATAGATAGATAGATAGATAATAGATAGATAGATAGATGAGAGATAGATAGATGAGATAGATAGATAGATCGATAGATAGATAGGTAGATGATAGATAGATATAGATAGATAGATAGATGTAGATAGATAGATGAGAGATAGAGATAGATAGATAGATGAGATAGATAGATAGATAGATAGATAGATGATAGATAGATGATAGATAGATAGATAGATAGATGATAGATAAATAGATAGATAGATAGATGATAGATAGATAGATAGATAGATAGATAGATGATAGATAGATAGATAGATAGATAGATAGATAGATGATAGATAGATAGATAGATATGATAGATAGATAGATAGATAGATGATAGATAGATAGATAGATGATAGATAGATAGATAGATAGATAGATAGATAGATAGATAGATAGATAGATAGATAGATAGATGATAGATAGATAGATAGATGATAGATAGATGATAGATAGATAGATAGATAGATAGATAGATAGATAGATAGATAGATAGATAAAACAAATGATGGTCCATGTGTACTTGCACACATATGTATATATCTCAATGTACACACAATACACATGCACACATTCCTTTCCATTAGGGACCCCCTGTCCCTTCTCTTGTGTGACCTAAACTTAACTAAATTGCATCTGCAGCTACTCTGTCTTCAGATATACCCATATCCTTGCATCCTGGAGCCAAACTGCAAAACTATCTGACCCAAAAGTATCAGTTTGATACATTTAGGCCAGTGGACATGGAGACTAATAAAATCTAAAGACAGCCTCTCAGCGATCCTGAGAAGGATCCAAGAATCTTCCCTTCATCTGGACGTGTTAAAAATCAAATAAGGAATGGCGGCGAGCAGCAAGAACCAATGTCCATTCCCAGGACCACTCTGCAAACACGTGCAATACACTAGCCTTTGAAAATGGGTGAAGTTGTCCTTCCATGACGGTTCTAACTTTCGTAGCCATTGCTGCCTCAGCGTCCTCTGAGCAGCTGACTGCGATCTCTTCAATTGCACGGGCCTGACCTGTTGGCATTTGAACAAGGCCACTTACTTCTGTGCCAGGTTCTGTTGATGACTGATAATACGGGTGTGTGTGTGTGTGTGTGTGTGTGTGTGTGTGTGTGTGTAGGCACTTCCCTGGCCTGCATTGGTAAGTCCAGCTGATTGGCTGGCAGCGAGCCCCAGGGGTCCCCCTGTGTCTGCCTCCTCAGTACTGGAATTCCAAGCCTGTACCTCATGCCTGACTTGTTTTATGTGGATTCTGGGATCAAACTCAGATGCTCATGTTGCAAGACAAACACATCGTCAGATGAGCTAGCTCCCCAGCCTTGCAGTGTTTTCTGTATTTCCAGAGGTGTGAGGCTTCCTTTGGATCTGCCTTGATAATTCACAAACCTTGTTCTCCCAAGAGTCTCTGCTTCCATCTGTGACCCCCTGCCCAACTGAGCGTTCAGACAGATGTCCTGAACAGAGTCACACCCTCAGCTATAAAATTACTATGGGTAGCCTGATCAGCCCCACGTGAATTTCCCTTGGATCCCTAATCTCATGTAATACATTGGTTTGCTTGGGGGAATTACATACCCAACTCTTGGGCTAGAATCAGTCACACAAGTTGAGAAGGTGGAGTTATATGTCTCTCAAAACCTGTGATTATACATTCTAAAACAGTAGCTGATGGGCCTAGTGCTGGAGTGTTCTAGGACTTTCTTAGTGTGTGTGTGTGTGTGTGTGTGTGTGTGTGTGTGTGTGTGACAGTGAGGACTTTTACCAGCATGCTTGTGCCCACTTGTGTTGCAATGAGTTGTTAAACTCAATCTAAGTCTTAGTCCCTTTGTGTTCAGTGAGAGGAGATCTAGCCCTTCCCTATCTCACCTGTTAATGCCAATATTGTCCTGTATTCCATTGTAAATGGGTGGCATCCAGAAATTCATCCTGCAAGTGGACTTACTGGTATTCCTAGACTTGGAGAGTCACGTGCAGGAGAACGTAGGAAGCAGAAGCAGCGTGCTGGAGGAGGAAAGGAGCCAGGGTTCATCTCGTAGCTGCGGAATCCACGAGCAGCCCTGACCTTCGGGATGTCTGTGAACAGCTTTGGTTTCTCCTCTAATGAGTGGGTAGGAGTGCGATCCACCCCCGCCAACCTTCTGATCTTTTTCCATGTTGCTCAGAAGAATCCTGTGCCATCGCCCCCTACTAACCTCCTAGCCCATCTCTGATAGCTGTCAGGAGATGCTGTTACAGAAAGTACTCCTCTGTGTGCGTGCATCCACGGTGGTCTTCAAGCCCCTGAGCAGCTGGCCATGTGTGAGATTGTAACATGGTGGGGACGGCTTTGTGACCCTCCTCCCTCCTCTTCTTCCCACTCCTCTTTTCCCCAACAAGCTTTGCCCTGGCAAGGGTCACTGTAGCATCTCCTGCATGATGCAATCGAAATTTGATCATTTCCATCCTGTGCTGCCATGGCGGTGGTCCTGAGCCCACAGTGCTCTGTATAAGGGGCCTGGGTCTCCGTCCTTGAGCCCCTCGTAGTCCAGTAGCCCACAGGTCTCTACTTTAGCCTGCGCTTTGTCAGTCCAGTGTCTTTGTCCAAAATGCTCCCGTGGCTGTGTCTGGCTCTTCTTTCATGATTCTGTCATTCCGAGTGGGAGCTACAATCTCCTGTGTTAACATCACAACTCACCTACCCTGATCCTGTTTTGCAAACCTGTGTTGCTCCTGTGTTATTCATTGCTCATTCTTCAACTCTGAACTTAGACGCCATCTCTCCTCAATGACATTGTTAGCCAACCCTCTTACCGTTCCTTCTTTTTCTGCAATTCACCTATGACTTGGGGCTGCCTATCTGTCTTGTTAAGCCCTCCCACAACACCACAGAGTCTTACGTCCCTTACTTCTCAAAGCAGCTAGGCACACCATATCTGGTACCTAGCTGCATGACGGGGCTGTGGGTCCTGTTCTTGCCAATTTGAATAGTATACCTTCTCTGGCAGCCTCTCTTGGTTTGGTTTCGTTCCTTCCAAGTCCAGTGAATTCGGGTTATAACAGCCTTTGTTGCGCAGCCACTGCCTATGTAAACGCATGCATAGATCCAGTGAAAGATAAGACTCTATTTGTTATCTACTCCTTAGCTACAACCAGATTAAGTGCCTTTCTGCAAGTGAGGGGAAGGCAAGCTGACTGGTACTCACCTCAAACACTGACTGAAAATTTGAAGAGAGAGAGGCGACATTAAAAGTTGTGCATGACAAATCCCTGCCATTGGGGAGTGTCTAGCCTTATAGGAGACCTACGATGATCATACACAAAACTGGATGATCTAAAATCCCCTTAAATATGGTTTTGCCCATTCCTGACAGATGACATGGAGCTCTTAAATTGCATTACTAATTTTTCATCTTGCTGTGATAAAGACCCTGATCCAAACCATCTAAAGGGGAAATGAAGCTATTTTGGCTCACAGCTGAAGGGACAGTCCCTCCTGGTAGGACAGCTCGGTGTCTGGATGTTGCAGCCATGGGCACATTGCATTTATGGCCAGAGAGAGATGGAGGCTCAGTCCCTCTGGCTTCTTCTTACTGTAGTCTGGGATTCCAGGTCACCAAATGGCGGAGGGTCTGTCTTCCCAACTCATTAGCCTAATCCAGAAGCTCCCTCGAAGACATGTCGAGAGATTTGTTTCCATGGTGATCCTAAATCCCACAAGGTGACAGTGGAGATGAGCCATTACGTGGGTATTTGTTGACTTGGAATGGCTTCTTGTTTCTGCAGAATCATGTGGTCAGAGTCTACCTTGAAGCATCCAGCTCTGTGTAGGGGCTGGAAACAAAGTTGTGCTCATCAGTGGCTATGGGGAAAACACTTTCTTGATGGACAGAACACTTTATATAATATGGTATGGAAAAGCCTGGTTCAGAATGCCTCCATGTATAAGTCAGGCATTTAGCTTTTATCTAGAACATCTGCTTTTCCTCTCCATGAAACAGTTTACTGACTGTTATGCCCATCCACTAGGGGAGGGGAGAAATATATGGTTCTCTTTTACCAGTGTGGCTTGAAGTTCCGAGTTGTCCAAAGTGTGGATAGAGGGTGGATCATGTTCTCAATGCTTTCAGCAATGACTCTAGTGAACAGTACCCACTTCTGGTTTCTCGCATCCTAGGCTTAAGCCTTCATGTCACCCCAAATTCATCCAAATCCTGCTTTAGAAGCAAGTCAAGCATTGCATTGGTGGCACTGGCAGAGCAGGTGACATTGAAAGCACCCCACATTGCAATTACAGGGTAGCCGGCAGCCAACGACATCTGTGGATGGGGCTAAAGTCTCAGCAGTGATGGAATATGAGTTTTGAAATTCATTTGGAATATGATTTGGATATTGATGTTTCCCTCCTGTTAGTGGTGAGGACCATGTTCTCCCTTTCTTTAGGAAAGAAATAAAAGTAAGTTGATGAGAAGAGATGGGTTGTAAAAATTTGTTTAGGGTTGAGATTCCCTCCATGTTTGGGAGCAAAGGAATTCTTTACTGAATTATCGTTTGAATGATTTTATCTGTTGCTTCTCTTATAGAAGCAAGATTTTTTTCGTTTTCATCTTTTCTTTTGTGGACCTAAATTTTCAGAATATGATTTTTGGATTTTTTTCATTTTCATCTTTTCTTTTGTGGACCTCAATTTGCAGAATATGATTTTTCATGTGTTCTTTCTCCCTCGCTCCCAGCTTCACTGGGGACACTCCAGATATTTGCCAGCATGTCTCAAACAGATTCCCCCATCACCCCCACACATGTCAACTCTCATCTCAGCACATGCAGAGATCCTGTGTGCATAATGGTTTAAGGACTTGGGTTAAGTCTGTTGTTCTGCAATATCACGGCATCCAGTCCTGCGCTTCCTTAGCTAAGAAGTGACTTGGTGACGGGGTTTTCTCACAAGGCTCTTGTGCAAGTGAAGCTGGGCAGGGTGCAGAAAGCCACGAGTGATGAGAGGCTGATAAAGTTCCAGGAGCTGTGGTGGCCCTGCCTTCCCCCTTCCCTTCTGAGAGCATAGGCAAGTTCGGCTTCTGATCACTTATGGACAAGTAAAACTCCTTTCCAAGTTATGACTTGCCTACAAAACAGCATTGGGAGATCCCAGTGGGGGATGCGTTCAGCAGCACAGGGAAACACTGAATGGTACACACCATTCTGTAACTGCTCGGGATGCTGTGTGAATCCAACATCTCTGTGTGGATGGATGTGGAGGAACCAGCCTGGGTTCGTTTGTCAATTACACAGACAGTTGGAATGTTTTTGTGTGTGCAAACATATGTGTGCATGTTGCACATAGAAAACCTCGAAGCAACTGTGACGGAACCAAAGCAAGTCGGTTCTTATATTCCAGGAACTTATAATCTAACAGAGCCCAGGGTCTTACACACACCAGGCAAGCACTCTTTCATTGAGCTCTTACCTCAGCCTTCTTTTCATTCTTGAATTTGAGATAGACTTTTGCTATGTACTCCAGGCTAGTCTTGAACCTGTGACTTAAGTTTTCCAAAAAGCTGTGATGGTGTGTCTGCCCCACCATGCCCACATGGATAAGGTGTTTAAAGGGAAAAGCCCACAAGCCTCTGTGCTGGGCCAGCGAGGTCAACACGAGGCCGCTTCTCTGCCTCAGTGGCTGGTGTTGGTTGGGGAGTGCGACCTGCTCCAGAGGTGCCTGGTGTTTTGAGAGAAGAGCGCGTTCTCTTGAAGGAACGTCTCCCAGACACAACCCTCTCCAGCTCTCTGACTTGTGCAAAGGGCCATCAATATTTTGTTGCCCTTGATTTTAAGAAGTGGAAGAAAACTCATGCTTCAACCCTGCATTCTGCAGCTCCAAATGGAAAAATCAGGACGGAACATGACATGACACCTCAGCTTGGCGAGCCTGCCACCCACTCAGACAGTTGTTGTCTAGGGCGTGTGTTTGCCAGGCAAAGCGAGGTGGCTTCTGTCCTCTCCGAACTTCCCTGTCAAGGTTGAAGCAGTGAAATGAGACACATTGCATCTCAGGAATCTGTGGCGTGGGTTAGTGTTATCCGTACTGTTGCTCCGTTGTCGTGAGTGACAGCTTTGAGTAACTTCTAGGTTCTCAGTTTAAGGGGTGTTTTTCCATCCATTGGAACAATGGGACTAAGTTTCGCACATTGGTCAAAGTGAGGTTGGATTTGAATTTAGGTCTGACTATTTAAAAATATAGGGGGCAGGAGTGTGGCTGGCTGCAATTGCTGCTTTGTCCGAATATCCTCATGTCCTTCATGGAAAGGACTGTGATGTGCACATGTCGGAGTCTCATTAGGTGCAGTGCAGGGCAAATGTTGTTGACTTTTCAACCTTGATGCAAAAAATCTGTGATTGGTAGTAGAGTCTGTGCTCAGGAAAAGGTTTCTAATCACCACCACCATCACCCTTTTACCAGTGTCACCACCATCAGCATAAGTGTTGATTTCACTGTTGTCAGTGTCTTCATCACCAATACCACCATTATCATTGTTACCACCACCACCACCACCACCACCACAATCATAATCACTGCTGTCATTATAACCATCATCATTATCGCCACCATCATCACCATCATCACTACTATCATCATAACCACCACCATAATCACCACCATCACCATCACTCCCATCATCATCATCATCACCGCACTCATGCTCTCGTTGCCACCATTGTCATCATCACCACCATCACCACCACCATCGCCACAATCACTGCTATCATTGTAGCCCCCGCTTTCATCACCACCGTCATCACCACCTTCGCCACCAGTATCGCCATCACCGTTGTCGCCATCACCAGCACCACCACCGTGCCGACATTATTCTGTCACTGTCAGCACTGCCGTCATCACCGTCATGTCACGATCAGTCATCCCCACCACCAGCATGCCGCTGTCATCAGTACAGCAGCTTCCATAATCACCATGGTCATCCTCACCATCACATCATTGCCATCTTCATTGTCATCACCATCATCACCATCACCACCGTCACCGCCACCGTCACCGCTGCCATGAGTGGCAATGCCAGCATCATGGATATCATTCTTATCTTCCTCATCATCGCCTCCACAATCTTCATCCTGACATGCATTCAGTTAAAGGCGATTCTCGATAAAACTGTGCTCTGTTAAAATTCTTGCCCTTCCACTGGTCAGTGGTCTGATTCTCCCAGGGCCAGAGATGCTGTTTTAACTCTGTGGAAGTGCTTAAGTGCACCCCAATGTTCTTATCTACAAAAGGAGCTGCAATGTTGATCTCACAGGAACCGAGAGAAAACAAGCGTCTGACCCACAGCCTGAGAGGCGCCCACACGGCTCCTCACTCCCCGTGTCCTGCAGAGACTGCGGGGTGATTTTATCCCCGCAATGGGGCATCACACAGAAGGCCTTGCTGACTGACAAAGCACATTCCCACCAACTTCCCTGTACAGGATCCCGAGCGTCGTCCCAAGAAACAGAATCACATTGTTGCTTTGTGAAGATGAAATCGAGGGTACACTGTGTGTGCTGGGTGACTTGCCAACAGCTGGGCCGTGGTACTCCTTCCTTCCCAACACTCAATGTTGACCCCCGCAACAGTGCTGGTACAAAGTTGGATAGCAAGAAACACTGGAAAGTATTTGGTATAGCGTTTTGTGGTCTTACGATTTCCCATAAACCACATTCACTTAGATAAAGGTTTCAGAGAGCAATGGTAAGCTTTTTGGTCTATTTTTCCCCATGTGGCATAATTTGTTTCATTTAAAGAATGCTGGGCTGGGGAGAAAGCTCAGTTGGTAGCATGCTTGCTGTGCATGCGTGGAAGTGAGGCCCTGCGTTTGGATCTCCGTCACCCATGTAGAAAGGCAGATGCAGAAGACTCCCGTAATTCTAGGAGGGCAGAACCAAGAGGGGCTCACTGGCCAGCTGGCCAGGCCCAATCAGTGATCTTCGGCTTCAGTGAGAGACATCGTCTGAAAAAATAAGGTGGGGAATGATCCAGAAAGATACCTGATGTCAGTCTCTGGCTTACATACACACACACACACACACACACACACACACACACACACACACGGTTTTTCTGAACTCTTGTTCTCTTTGAATCTTACCCTCCATCCTTGCCATATGGTTTCATTGCAAGCAGCATTATACTTTGGAAAGTTGGGAGAGTGAGTAAGAAGCAGAGGTTCGTGGGAAGAAGGTCAGATGACTGGACGGATGCTTGAAGCCTCTCCTCTGGTTGTTGAGGTTTTCATTGAAAAGAAAAAAAATCAACCATTCTTGGCTTTAAACAGAGGTTTTGTGGATTTGAAGTAGTTGTCTGTACTATGTAAAGGAGTGTTGTAGGTGAGGTTTATGCTTGGCCATTGAAGACCCCTGGGCTTTCCCTTCATCCCATGTATTAGTCACTTGGATGTCAGGGTCATCTGTGGGGTCCTTCATTGAAAAGCTTTTGCCACATTGGGTTTTTGCCAAAGGCTACAGAGAGAGATGTGCTTTGCATGTTGCGATCGAGTGTGTGTGTGCATGTGTGTGTGTGTGTGCGTGCGCGTGCGTGTGTGTGTGCGCGCGAGATTGTGTGAGCCCTTGTGGACAGAGGACAAAGGAGGCCAGCATGTGTCCTGCTATATCACTCTCTTCCTTGACATCGTGTCTCGCTGAGCTTGAAGCCAGCCTGGTGGCCAGCAGTGTCAATGATTCTTATGTACTACACACCCAGTGTGCTGGGCTTTTTATGTGGCTGTGGTGGATTCAAACTCATGTCCTCACGCTTACACAGCGATTCCTGCCCGCCACCGAGCCATCTCGCACACCCACACCCAGTCATTTAATGCTTATCATGGGCCCCGTATGTGTCTTTGGTTGAAATGTGAGTTTTCATATGTTCTTTTGTGACACCTTGAAGTCGTTCCTCTCTGGTCCCATGTCGCAAGAGCCAGTGCTGACGTTCAGAGAGTTGCAAAACTTACCCAAGGATCACACACAGCCATCCTGCCAGGAATCTTCTGGAAACTACCAGCTGTGCCGTCTGAAATTCAGGTTACAGTTAACCTTGAAGACTTCTTATGCACACATTCTTTCTCATATTTCCAAAGTACTTTTGTTTGCATGCATGTGGATGTGTGTGTTTGTGTTCAAGTATATGTGTTTGAACATGTGTACATGCACATACATAAGTTTGTGTACATGTGGAGACTAGAAATCAACCTCAGGGTCATTATCATTAGGCTAAGTGGCCAGTGAACCCCCAAAGAATCCTCCTGTCTTTACCTTCCAAGTACTAGGATTTTAAGTGTATGAAATATCAAGCTTTTTTATTAAGGTGGCAAGCACTTGATCAGCTGTGTTCCCCCTCAGCCCTTTTGTGATTGTTGTTAATGTTCCCATAACCATATTTTGATCTCTTGATTTCTTTGAGCCTCATTTATCCCTCTTCGATCCCCTCTTCAAACAGTTCCCATTTTTCTTTTAGAAAATAAAGCAGTATTAGTAGGCAGCTCCCCAGCAGATTTTTATAACTTTGCATATCATATATTTAGTTTAGTAATGAAAAATTCCAGCTCCGGGCAATGCGTAGAATAAAATTTCTAATGTTTTTTTAAAATAGCTAGAAGTGTAGTGGAGGGGTGTGTGTGTGTGTGTGTGTGTGTGTGTGTGTGTGTGTGTGTGAGCATGTGTGTGAGTGTGTGTGTGTTTGTATTCCTTCTTGCATATGCTCACCTGCTCAGTTCTGAAACCCAAGACAGCAGTCAGAGGAGGAGCGAGCTGTGATTGACGGGCCAGGCCTCCCTTGCACTGGAGACCCATCTGGGGCTGGTTTTAGGAGCAGTAGATGTTGAGGGGGAGGTCAGCCAGGAGGCCTCAGCTCCCCCTCCTCATCGGCCCGATCATCCTCACATCGCTCGATGCGCACTCTCTTGCCCCAGCCAGACTCGCTCTGGGCAGATGTTTGGCGGTGTGGGATTAGTACAGCTGCTAAGTTTATGGAGGAGAGAGCATGCAGCAGGGTGCAGCAGGTATTCTTCATTTTTCACTCGAAACCATGATTTGAATGCAGCAGGGGTCTTGCCTTGGGTTTCCTTAGGTGAAGAGTCTGTGCTTTCGAAAAGGCAGAGTTTGCATTCCGATTCACGCCCGGTGAAAAGAAAGGCGTGTCAGAGAAGTATGCATGCATGCATGTTTGCACGCCCGCATGTGTGTGTGTGTGTGTGTATGTGTGTGTGTGTGTGTGTGTGTGTGTGTGTGTATGGGGGAGGGGCCTTTCTGTTCTGTGTATGCGTCTCAGCATGTCCTAGGACCAGCAGGTTAGAGGGGCCATTTTTTTGCATCTGTCTGCTTTGTTCCAAGGCCCCTGGGGCACAATGCAGTTTTAGCTCGTTTCAGTTCAGCACAAGAGGCTTTCTGGGTGAATATGCGTGATTTCTTGCTAAAGAAGTAAATCAGACCAGACTCAGCTACTAAAGTAAAACAAACTGTCAGCAAGACGGAAAACTGCAGGCAGCCGCTGGGAATGGATAGACTCCTACAGCGGGTCTAGGCTGGAGTGTGTGCATGGTGGTTGTGGGGGGGTCTTCTGCGGAGCTGCCGCTTTCCGTGGTCCTGATGAGAGATGCACTCATGACGGTGTCTGTGTGTTTCTTCATTATCAAGAGGGTTCTGGTGCAGGATGGGCTTCAGGCAGGAGAGAGACAGTGGACAAATACAGTCAAGAAGCCAGGAGGGAGGGGCACCCAAGAAGTTTGGTTATGAAAGCTGGGGAGGACATGTCATACATACATACGCATGCGCGCCTTTACCCATGCCTGCAGCAGTGTGCACACACATGTGAATTTATATATGCAGATGTTCACACACATGCAGATGTGCACACAAACATGCACCAATGTGATCCTGCCCATGCATATTACATATGTGTGAACACATGCATGCGTATATGCACATTTATGCTAATACACTTAACTATTGCACATACAAATGAGCACACTCATACTGCATATATAAATGTGCATGCATACATATGCATGCCAATGTGCTCACACAAGACACTTTACACACATAAATGTGGACATGTGTATTAAATACACGTACATACACCAGTGCACACACACATATTGCACAAATATGCACACACCCACACATGCACTAATGTAACACCATTACATGCATAAATGCATACAGTTCATATATATACATGTAATTATTGCACACACAAATGCATGATGCATGTATTAGACATGCAAAGGCACAAGCGTATGTGCACAAATGTGCTCACATAGGCGTGTCACACACACAAATATCCTCACTGGCACACGTGCACCAGGGCACTCATGCCCACGTGTGTATACGCGTGTATATCTACAGAGAATCCTTGTTCTTCTCCAAGTCTGCCAGAAAACAGGCCCCTTTCCTTCCTACAGTCAGGCAATTACACCAAAATGAATCGATTCCTTTGTGTGCGGTCATGTAAAGACATTTTTTTATGGTTGAGATGTGTTGTTCTGCATTAGTTTTTGAGCAAAATATTTTCGCAAAGTCAGACTGTCTTGCATTGTCAATTTTCTCATTAGTTCTCCAAAACTACTTGATGGAACTACTCAGAGGCATGCAGGACAGAGGAGGTCTCTGGTTTGGGGAGGAGGTGGGGGGAGCAGCGGATAGCATCACGAAGAGCAACTCCATCTCCTGCACCCACCTCCGAGAAAGCATGCAGGAGGCGTGGCCTGTGGACACATGCATGCGGGAGGCCGGATAGATGACTGCGTTTATCTCAAAATAGCAGTAATACACTGGCTATTTCATGCTTCAGTAAAATACCTAAATTGAAATGTTTTTTTCCCCTCTTGTTGTTTCTTTGTTTTTGCATTGTTGTTTTTTGCTTTGAGGAAGAAGGTTTGGTTGCATGTTCATAACCCTTTTGCTCTTGGTGACCAGTGACAGGGACCCATTGGGGCACCTTAGGGCACAGCCAAGTGCAAGGGTCCTGTGCAGGTCTTGCTTGGCTCCAATGGCCTGAGAGACGTTCTGTGTGACCCGTAGCTTTCCTCTGCACCAGTCCTATTTCTTTCTCCGCAGCCATGCAGCTCTGCTCTGCAGCAATCTGCCAGCTTTGAAGTGCGAGATCCTGCCCTCTTCCCGCCCACTCTCCCCTTCTTATATTTAGCAGCAACCCAAGAAAGTCTTGGCAGTGGAAAATTGGCTGTTAAGCTTGCAAAAGCTCTCGAAGGCTTTGCTTGGCAATGTGGGGGCCTCTTGCCGTGTCACCCCCTCATCCAGGAGGGGTGCCCACCAGAACCCTGACACTACACGCATCCAGATCCCCCCCTGGTTTTTCCATTTACTTTACAAAAATTGGGATGGGGGAGGTTCAATATTCCTATGGAAGAAAGATGCACCTTCTGAAATGAGAGAATGTCTGGCCAGAATGTGCTCCGTAATTTTTATCTGTCACCGTCACCTACAGGAAAGTGGCTCTTGCTTTTCCCCTGGGAGCTTGTTCACATGCCCAGGATCCACTGTGACCTGGAGTGGTAAAGGTGCCCTTCCTGTCTATGTACTTTTCCAAGAAAATACATTTTTGAGCCCTAACTAAGAAAGTAGGGGCCTCACCAACGAGGGTACGGAGGTCTCCCTGCAGTCATTTGAAGGTGAAAGCTAATTCCATAGAAAGTGCAGGGATCTTAATTAAATATTAGCTGTAATTAGCCTAAAGTGCAAATGTTGGGAATATTAATTAGGGTCTCTGTAGAGCAGCTGTCGGTGGTAATAAGTCACGGTGGGGGGTTCTGCCAACATCTGTTTGAGACCTCCAGGTACAAGATACAACCCAGAGCGCCATGTATCTGGACATTCGCTTTGATGCCCACTGACTTGGTTCTTACAGCAGAGCCCTGTGCCTGCCAGAGAGGCGCAAGTCTCAGGAGAGATGGTGCTGGGTCTTCAGGTGACCTCAGCGGGTCCTGCGCCCGTCCCTGGGTTGGGCTGCGAGGACTCTGAAGCCCGACCTGAAGATGGAGATGATGCAATAATAGTTCTGTACCCCGCTGTCCCACCAGGTCCCCAGAGTCACCTTTTGTATCTGACAGATAGAATTGCAGGCATCTCTGCATCCATGTCTTGATATCCACCTGCCCTCGCCTACTAGAGAAGGTGAGCATAAGTTTGAGTAACAGAGTGACAGTTCATTTCTTTAAAAAATACATGAGCTGATATTTCCAGTAGGTGATCATTTTGCAAAATGAAAGCTAAAGACAGGTTTTAGTTCAACTCCAGGTTTTAATAGGAATGAGCTGTGCCTTTTTGATCTTCGATGGTGTTTTTTTTCCATTTAGAAGGTGCAGAAGGAAATACTGTAGAGGACAGACATAAGTGGCATTAGAGGTGCATTGCATGCAGGGCGGGGATTCTGGAACTCAGCGGCATTAACGTGTGGGTGCTGTGTGTGTGTGTGTGTGTGTGTGTGTGTGTGTGTGTGTGCGATCCAACAGTCATTGGCTAAACACTCTCCTATGCCTCCTACCCTATCCTCTGCTGCAGGATGAATTTTTGTTTTCAAATATGCTCATGCATATGTTACCTTGCAGGGAGTATGTTGCTGGGGCCCAGCGATGGACGGGGGATGTGGGATGGCCTCATTCTGCATTCTTGTGTCCTCGGGGAGGTTCCAGAAAAGGGCAGGAAATGGCAGCGTTAGGAATTGAGTGAGAAGCAGAGCAGCTCAAGCAGGGCTGGGTCTTGCTGAAGTAGCAGGCTCTTCATCCTGAGGCAGACAAAGAAGGGATCCATATTGTGGTCTATCTCTGAAGTGTCTCCCAGAAACTTTGGAAGTTTGAACACATGATCCCTAGATGGCGGTGATATTGTGGGAGGCTGCGATCGTTCCAGAGGTGGCAATTCACTAAAGGATGTGCGTTGCTAGAAGATGGACTTGGTGGGTGTGAGTGCGGCTTGGGCTCTGGGTGGATGTCTTTCTGCTCCTGATCCATGCAGATGTGAACAAGCAGTTTCATGCTGCTGCTGCCACAGTTAAGAGGAGCTCCTGCAGCCAGGAGTTCTCCATCCCTCCCTGCTTCAGTTGCTCCTGGCCAGGTGTATGACAGCAGCGCGGGGACAGCAGCTAATACATCAGGCAGGCAAGGGGCTTTCCAGGCAGAAGGGTGGGCGACAGAGAAAACCGGCAGTCTTGACTTCTCCCTTGAAAAGCACTGACTGCTGTAGGATGAGCCTTCTTCCTGGCTCAAAGTTCTAGATCCTGCCACAGTCTTACGGTGTTGCAAGAGCTTCTGGTACCTTCCATCCTTCTCAGCATTTCTCTGCAGTATCAAAGGTCACCTGGGCACAGGTGCTGCTGGTGGAGTAGAGATCCCTGCAGCCGTAGTGTGGCCATCGCTTGTAGCCCTCATCGTGTGTGGTGTCTGTATGTCCACACCAATGTTTGTGCAAGTCTGTCAACCAAGTGCAGGACTTGAAACACACCTGGATACGTATCCACCCAGCAATGGCAAAGACCCCTTGGAAGATGGGCGTCACATCACCATGCTTTGGGATTTATTTATTTTTTTGTCAGTCCTAGGAGTTTTTATACACAAGGATAAGTTTCTTGAATATTCCTGTAAAGAAAAGTATTTTCATTTAGTAATGAGACAAAGGAGGCATTTATTGTTGTTAATATTTGGTTAAGACTCTTTGGATTGTAAGGGATGGAAAAACCAGTTTAAAGAAGACCAAGCAGCTAGTCTGTGCACGGTCTGCAATCCTCGCTATCTGGGAGGCTGAGGCAGGGGAATTGAAAGTTCAAGTGTGAGCTTAAGGCCATTTAGGGCAGCTTAGTAAGACCCCGCCCCAATATAAATAAGACTGGGGAGACTGTTAGTGGCACAAGCATGCACGGAGTCCTGGGACCGACTCATCGTCAACAAAACACAAAAGATAAGGGAAGGGAGATCGCAAAGGATCATGTTCAGCTGTGGGAGTCGAGTTCTGAAGAGGTAACATACGCCGGGGAGGGCAGTTAAAGATTCTTTGTTCCTTTGGCGGGCACAAGGGAAACAGTTACTCTTACATTGCATCACTTGAGCAAGTATGCACGCAGACCTGTTGTAACTGTGTGACAATATCTGCTAATCAATAGTGTGTGTGTGTGTGTGTGTGTGTGTGTGTGTGCGCACATATATATATATCAAGTTAGGGCTGGCCAGATGGCTCACCCCATAAAGGCACTCGCAGCCAAATCTGCTGATTTGATTTTGATGCTCAGAGCCCACATGGTAGGAGAGATCCGACGCCTGCAAAGTGCCCTCTGACCTCTGTGCATGTGCTACAGCATCCACACACACACATAAGTAAGTAAAAATGATGTGGGAAAAATTAAAACATCATCAGGTTATACATTCTGTGTGTATGTGTGTGTGCGTGTGTGTGTGTGTGTGTGTGTGCACGTGTATGTATGTTTTATGTTAGTGGTATCTGGAAAACAGACTATCCTTGTGTACCTGAGGAAAACAGGGTGCTCCTACCTACTTAGGCAGCTAGGTTCAGGGTTTCCGCTGCACTCCCCTTGGATCTATGATCATATTTTCCTGTGCGTGACCTCCCCAGCAACCCGGTCTCCTTGAGTGACGGATCATAGCAGCTCTGGGCTTACAGTATTTCTACATCCGTCAATCACTGCACAAAGAAACTTCTTTCCCCAACAGCATAGCAGCCACATGCCAGGGCAACAAGGACTCTCCGCTGTGACTAAGCCGACACTAAAGAGATGGTCATCGAGCCCGTGATGTCGGGCAGTGGAGCCTTCTGGTTGGCAGATGATGTCACAGGACGCCATCTAGCAGCCACTAGGGGGTCACCAGCGGTCAGGCTCTGCATCGCACAGGCTGTGTGGGAATGTCCCCAAAAGGAAAGTGGGTCATTGTCCTTGATGGGCCCGAGCTGAGCCCCCGTGACATGGGTGGGGTTCATTTGGAGCCAAGGCAAGCTCGGTGCTGGGCACCGCACCTCACCTTAGCCACAGCAGAGAACAAAGGAAGTGTTGGCTGGAACACCTATGACCACGGATGCTGGGAAATAATTATGGAGGAAGAAGGAGCTGGCGGGTCCACTTCACCCACAGAAGGATTTCGGCTGTCCCTCATTGCGGGCACAAACTGACGGAAGTGAGCTGTCTGGTGGTGTCTGATCCAGATTCATTCCCAAGGGGATGGTGTCACCCTTCACTGACCAAAGACGGGGCACAGGCTGGTGTTGGTTTTTCATCTTCTGTTTCTTTTTTCCTCTTCTTCTTCTGAAGGTACAGGCACATCCCTTGAGACCATGGAAAATTTGGCCCTCTAAGCTCCTGTTTCTTCTGCTTCTGCCTGTGTGTGAAGGGGGGGTGGGGTCGTGGGGGCGGAGCTGGAGGGGGAGATGGTTCCTGAAATGGAAACATTTGAATTCAGGGTGTTTTTTTTTTTTAATTCTTTTGACATGACTGCAATTATCACACTGGCTGTTTAGGCTGTAACTGAAGGGCGAGCTGTTATGTAATGTCCTGTGCTCACGGAAAAACTAAGGCAGGAGATTGGGGGAGGAGTTGATTAATGAGGCCGGAGTTAAGTCCAGCGTTCTGCAGGAAACGTTGAAGCAAGGAAGCAGGGTGTCACGGGGTCCTCTGCCTCAAGGAAGCCCCGAATTCTCACTGGCTTCTTTCTGGGGATGCTGGGAGCATTGCACGTGTATGTGCCACACATATAACACATGCATGCACAATGTACACACACACACTATAAACACGTCACATAGACCACATATACACACCACATACAAACACACCACACCACACACCCTATACACACCCTACGTATATACTTATACATATAGCCCAAGAAACACATATGTACACACCAAACACCCCACATGTATGCACGCCATACACACACACTATACTCACCACAGTCACATACTACACATTGCAATATACACACACCACATACATACATACATACCACATGCACACACATACATACCATATACATACACCACACATACTACGTGTACATGCACCACATACATACACACCATATATATATGTGCCACACACCATACATACCACAATATGCATACCTCATATCCCTCACCTCACACATACCATACATGCACACAAACACACACCACGTGCCATACATACACATACACAAGACACACAAACCACACATGCACACAAATGCACGCATACCATACAACAATTGCACACACAAAAATAGCACACACCATACCACACACATACACACACACACACACACACACATACACACTGCACACCACACACAGTGGGGCTACGATCTGGGCCCTCACTGCCCAGCTTGGATAAATTTAAATGTCAACATGAATAGGTTCCCCTCTCAAGAACACATCTGAGTACTTTAGTCTCTCTTGGCACCGTAAGAGTGAATGTGGGGTCTCCTGGGCTGTGTGCAGCTGGCTAGCCTCTCCTCAAACTGAGAGGAGACAGAGACTGCCATCAGACCCCCTTCTGGTCCTGGGATGTGGGGCTGGATCCGGTGGAAAGAACACGGTCCGCATGCCGCGCCTCGATTTGAGTGGGAGAGGTGGTGGCCGTGCGCTCACAGTTGCGGTGAGGGTGGCCCGGGCGCACCCGCTGGGCGCACCCGCTGGGCCTCTGGGCAGGAGGTGGGTCTGGCCTCCAGGGATGCGTTCCGTGGTTCTCAACCTCTCTCCGTCTTCTTGGGATTTCTTCCAGGGTAACCAGGAAGCAGCGGCCGCCCCTGACACCATGGCTCAGCCTTACGCCTCCGCCCAGTTCGCTCCACCTCAGAATGGCATCCCCGCGGAATACACGGCCCCCCATCCCCACCCCGCGCCCGAGTACACCGGCCAGACCCCTGTCCCCGAGCACACGTTAAGCCTGTACCCACCCGCGCAGACACACTCGGAGCAGAGCGCCGCGGACACCAGCGCACAGACCGTCTCCGGCACCGCTACAGTAAGTGACGCTGCGGCGCGCTCGTGGGCCGCAAGGCTGGCACACCAGGGACTGTGGCGGGCCAAGCAGCCCTCGCCAGCCCCTGGCTCTAACCAGCTCCCCAAAGTTCACCCTAGCCACAGTGCATTTCCTGTCATTTACATCACCGCTCACACTAATATCTGCTAAGGGAAAATCTTTGTTCTGTCTATGCTTGTATGATTTCCAGACCATCACGCAGCGGTATTCATCTTTGTAAAGACAGTTTTAGAGACAGAATTTAGTTCTTAGTTTCAATCTCCAGGAGAACCAAAAAAAATTAAGATAAATATGTAAAACAACTTGCTTGCAGGACCTATGATGTAGTTTGACTGATAAGACACTTACTGTCAATAATGGCGATGGCTGGTGTTTAATTCCTGGAAGCCTACATGATAAAAAGCAAGAACTGACTTCCCAAAGCTGCCCTCTGACCTCTACATGTGTACCCCTGTACACATGTGGGCACCTTTTTCTCTATTCATTTCACTCACTAATAAGTTCATAAAAAATTTGAAGTGTAACCTCATCACTCAGATACAACAAAATCCACCCATTTCCAGTGTATGATTTGCTGCTGTTTAGAACGTTTGCACAGCCACGTGACCATTATCTAGATTTGCTTTTCCAGCATCCTAGAGGTGAAACCATTCCTGTTCTCTTCAGGGTTGGGTAATGCTTGAGACACCTGCGTTATCTTCATTTGTGTCTAGCTGCTGGATTTACTGGTCGATTTATTGCGATAGTGTCTCAGGCTGGCCTTGAACTTGCTTATGTAGCCGAGGACGGCCTTGAACATCTGACCCTCTGGTCTCCCATGTGCCGGGATTGTAACAAGCACTTCCGTGCTTGGTTGAGATGGTGCTGCGGCTGGAATCCATGATTTCTTACCTGCCATTCTGCCAACTCAGCTGCATCCCCTGCTCTGGCTCCAGGGTGTTTCGTTGCTGGTGCATACGGAAGCAAGAGTTATGATCTGTAAGAGGAAGAGTGTAAGAGAGGGTCTGATTGGTCAGCAGAACTGTACTGGCTCTTAATATCGATGAACACCAACAAAAGTGAAATTGGATCTACTTCGTGGGTAAAAAATAAGCAAGCAAACAGAAAACAAAGCCAGTTTTTTAACACCACAGCGAATCAAAGTCTCACATATCGTGTCAGTAATCAAAGATAACTGGGAATAACATGATTATATTAAAGCATAGCCAGGCTCATCATATGGTAAGCATCCTATAAGCCAGGGTACAGCGCACTTTGGAGAGTCGGTTGTATAGAATTGTTTGGCAGTACATTGTGTCTGGCCTTCACATGGGGCATTCTGCAGGTATAAGGCCACACTTACTTCCCTCAACCTCAAGGCCCAGGAAGTATAGAATTCTGAAGAAATCTATCTGTGGGATACATGACCCATTGTGTGGAGTTTAAGGAGCAACTAGCTACTATTCTACTCTTTGGAACTTTTTCTTCTGTTACATGGAGTGCTGGAGAGATGGCTCAGTGGTTAAGCCTCTGCCTCACAAGCAGAAGGACCTGACTGCAGATCCCAGATCCCATGTGAAAATGTCAGACAGAAATGATGGTGGCCTGCACTTCCAGCCCTGGAAGGTGGAGCCTGGGAAACCCTAGAGCAAAGTAATAAAGGGGTAGAGCAATCCAAGATAATTCTTGATGTCACCTTCAGACCTCCACAGGTGCCCTCTGACATACACACACACACACACCACAGCAAGAAATATGACATGGAAGACACACAAATACCATGCACGTGTAAATAAAGAAATATGTGGTGGTACGTCCACACAAGAGAATAGTGCTAAGCAATGCAAAGGCGTGAGCTCCCTGTGGATATCACAGTGTGGATGAACCTGAAGGTAGCATGGGAAAGAGAGGGCAGAGCAAAGTTGAACACAAGAAGAGACCACTGATAGTCTATTGACGACTTTGTGATAGCAGCAGCAGAGCCTGGATAAGCCATTCTTGAGCTGAAAACAAAAGATCGCCTTAGACATCCCTTCAGCGAAGGCTAAGATGTCAGGTTGGGAATGACATTCATTGGACATCAGGCTGTGAATTGGAACAGAGGAGGGTGGGACCACGAGAGCCGGGGGCTTTATGAAGGAGTTCATGGGAGCTGGTGGGGCAAACAGCGGTGAAGACCTCAGACAATGGTGTTTTGCTGGAGAGATAGAGATATTCAGGAAGTCGAGCGCAATGCCTGCGTTGGAGAATGTGATGTGAGATGACATATTTGAGCGGTGTGCACTGTTGGGGGGGTGATGTCTTTTGCCGTAGCAGAAGAACCTTGTGGGTGATCTGGAAGCAGTTTAGGGACTAGATGCTTAGCTAGTTTTAGGAAAGTCACGTGGTCGCAGAGCATCCATCTTGTTTATTGCTACAAGTTGCATGCTGGTACTTTTCTCGACTGGCCCGAAAGGGACACCTCTGTGACCCATGGCCATGAGTGAGTGTGTATAGACACAGACACTTGACTGTGCTTCCTGTGGAGGCCCAAGGGTGACTTCAGGAATCGCCTTGGAGTTTTTCTCCCTCCTTGTCGCTTTGCTCTGGGGTTTCTCAGGCTCTGCTTTCCAGGACAGGAAGGGCGGCCACCACCCTTTTCTACAGGAGCGTTTAGGTGGGATCTGAACTCAGGTTTTTTTGCTTGCGAGGAAGAGACTGTAACCATGGAGCTGTCACTCCCACTCCCCATGACCTACTTTTGAGTGGACTTTTCCCACCTGAGCCTGACTGGGACATCTTGATTTCCGACTGTCTCCATGTTTTCGTGTCTTTGCTGGTTGGTTTTCTCTTTATAGCCACCCCACCCCAAGTTTTGCATTTCCATTAGATTTCTCATTGGGTCTAACTGAGGGTTCTCTACTGGATTCTCAGCCCTTGGTCAAAATTAAAAGGTTTCTGTTGGTTTGAGGGGGTGGCTGAGTGGTAGACTGTGTGTTTGGCATGCACCATGAGATAGGGAAGGAAGGAAGAGGAGGGAAGGAGAAAAGAGAGGAAGGGAGGGGAGAGAAGAAAAAGAGAAGAAAAGGGAGGGAAAGAAGGGAAAGAAAGAAAAGAAGAAAAGGAAGGAGGGATTGAAATAAAGGAAGAAAGAGAAAGAAAGAAAAAAGAAAGAACGAAAGAAAGAAAGAAGAAAGAAGAAAGAAGAAAGAAGGAGGAAGGAGAAGAAGAAGGAAGAAGAAGGAGGAAGGAAGGAAGAAGGAAGGAAGGATAGAAAGAAGGAAAGAGAAAGAAAGAAGAGAGAGCAAGAGAGAAGAGAGAGCAAGAAGAAAGAAAGAAAAAGAAAGAAGGAAAGAAAGAAAGAAAAGAAAGAAAGAAAAGAAAGAAAAAGAAAGAAGGAAAGAAAGGAGAGTGAGGAAGGAAGGAAGGAAGGAAGGAAGGAAGGAAGGAAGGAAGGAAGGAAGGAAGGAAGGAAGGAAGGAAGGAAGGAAGGAAGGAAGGAAGGAAGATTGAGGTAAGATCTAAGTCATAGTTTAGTTCTTTGCTGCGGACACCAGAGAGAGAAAGAGAGAACTATGTTGTGCCTGCAGTAAGGATCTCTTGGACACATTTCTCCCTGACACTGTGGCATTTTAAGGACACTGTAGAGGCCACACTTTCTTGGAGAAACAGAATGGTGTGAAGTGAGAAACAAGCCTGCATCCATCTGGTGGCCTCCAAGAACATGGAAATTATGCACATGATTAGCAGGAAGCAGAACTCTAGCAAGGGAAGCAGCAGGCAGCAGAGCTGACCAGAGCTAAGCAAAGACAAAGGGGGCTTCCCAGTCATCTTCGCAGTCCCCTCCCCAGTGTGCATGTGGTGGGGGAGCAAATCCTCACAGGACATTTTTCTGCTCGCTTTGTTTCATGTAGACTTCCAAACACACCGAGGCTTTTGGGGCTGACAGAGTCAGGCATGTATTCTCCCAGAGGAGTCTGTTCCTGACAAGGTATCTTCCTATTGCCATGTTGTAATTAGAGACGAGCTAGCACAGAACTCTCTGTGTATCTCCACTAGCAACTGCGCCACTATTTTTAACACCTCTGCCGTCTGTCTGTGTAAGTCTCCCACACTCCCCAACGCACACACCTCGGGGCTCTGAACCCTGATGAGAGAGATTCAAGGCCTTGGTGCTAAGTGGTCGGGCCTGGGCCTCCGCTGACCAGGAGCAGAGTTATCTGAAGAGTCCATGGCGTCTCCACAGGGAGCTTAGCTCTGTCTCTACTTTTGATTAGTATCTTCAGGAAAACAAGAGTGTGGTTGGTGATAGAATCTCATTCTCAAGGGTTCCATGTAATGACTCCGTATTTGTTTGCTTGTTTGTTTGTTTACTTTTTGTTCAGAGTGTGTACAAGAGGTCATGAGTATATGTGCCTGTGGAAACTCAAGGTTGACCCAGAGAACCATCGTGGATCACTCTATCTCCTTACTGCCTTGCCTGGGATTTAAAAGGTTCCCCCCTCGAGGCAGGGCCAGAATTTCAGCCACTGCTATTTTTGCTGTGTTTTTTATGTGGGAGTTGGGTGTTCAAACACAGGTCCTTGTGCTTGTGAGGCAAAGGGTTCCATCCTGAGCCATCTCCCAGACTGATGTTTTTGCTTTTAAGTCAGTGGAATATCTAGGGTAGGGGCTAAAGAAACACTTTCCCAAAGGTTAATTAGTTTCCTTGTTCATTAGCTATTATTGCCATTCAAGCAGTCCAGTCGTGTGGTTTAAAAAGGCAAACATTGATTCCATTTTTTCTTTCTGGCTGAATAGTACTTCAAGGTGCAGACAGATCACATTTTCTTTATCCATCCATCCACCATGCATCCATCCATCCATCCGTCCACTAAAGGGCATCTCTGCTGGATCTATTGGCTGGCCACTGTCAATAGAAAAGGAATAAAACATGGATGTATAAATATCTTTGTAGTAAGTTGACCAAGTTGTATATCTCATCCTGAGTTAGTTCTATCTGTGGTTGATTGAGAAATGTCCACATTGGCTTGCACAGAGGTGATACACGATGACCTTCCACCAGCAGTTAGCGACAGTTTGTTCTTCTTTCCAGGAAGAGACATTGAGTCAGAAATCATGGTGCTGTGCAAAAGGAACCAGACTCAGAAAGACAAGTATCACATTTTCTCTTAGGTACAGAGCATAGATTTGGATTTGTTCATATCCTCTCTTCCACCAGATTGAAGGATCTCAGGCCAGCTTTGGCTTCTCAGACCGCGACATTCCCAACTCTTCCTCCTTCCCCATAGTCCTTCTCCAGGTCTCTGGTCCAGCCTCTAAAGGCCGTATTGAGCCAATGTGTTGCAGATTACTACACAGTTCTTTTCCCGTATGGGAGATTTTAGCTTCATATAATGTATAGAAAGCTTGATGAAAGTCATTGAGGAACAGCATGTCCTCAAAATGGGAAACAGAGTCTTGCGGGCAACTGTTTTTGATCTGTAAGTATCTGCAGGTCTTCTGAGGAGTCTATGTGAATAGTTTCAACCGTCTTGTGGGGCCTTCTCACCAATGGTGATCATTCCCGTGTTGTGCCTTTAAAAATGCATGCATGCTTATGTGCATGTGGGGGCCAGAGGTCGATGTTTGGGGTCTTCCTCTATGGCCGACCACTGGGTAGTCATCATTCCATGTTACAGACACAGGCAGATGTCTTGCTGCAGATCTTTATGCCTAAGAAGTAAGAGCTGGGGCTCGACGCCAGGCATGTCAGATGCGGGTCCGGAGCTTACAAGCACTGGGGGCCTTGGAGGGCACCTCCACACATGCCCAGGCGTGCATGGTAAGCTCTTCTCAAAATAGGGCAAATACAGACAGGAATCCTCTGCGTGGGAATTATTCATGAGTCCCTGGGGAGGGCCCCGGCAGACCCAATATCGCAGTCTTCGAGCATGTTCTTTTCTGCGACCTGTGCTCCGTGCTTTGAGCAAACTCCAATAACATGTTTCGGTGGCTTCAAAATTGCCTTTTCCGATGGCACTGTGGTTGAGCTGTCTTGTAAACACCAGTTCCATTTTCCTAAGGTTCACATTTAATTTCCTTATGAGCCTGAGTTTTCTTCTCCTGCGTCCTACATATGTTTCAGATGCATGGCCCTTGGCCCGGAATAAATTCAAGCCTTTCACCAAGCGGTACCCAGGCTCCTTGACTGTTTCAAAGCCTCTTTTTGCCTAAGAGTGTTTGGTGCCACAAGAACGCAGGGTATGGTGGAATCTAACCTGGGATATCTGGGAACAGCGAAGGTGCTCAGAGCATCAAGAATCCTTCTAGCTGACATCCTCTTGGGAGAATGGTGCTTCAGTTGGAATGAGAACATAGTAGAAGACTGTGAACCCAAAATGGCAGCACGGTGCACCTTCAGATATCTTCAGAAGTATGGTGTAGAGTGTGGGCAAAGAGTATACAGGTCTCAGTCCTCTTCTGGCCCAGGGTGGACCCACATGTATATTACCTGACCATGGTGACCTTCTGTTATATGGAACATGTGGAGAAATGTGGGATTCCTGGTGAGATGTCAGTGAAGGATTGGGCACAGAAATCACATGCCAGGCTCTCCTCGTGGCAAGCCATTGCATGTATATCATACATGACCTTTAAGGAGAAGAGAGGGTTTCCTTGGCCCTGAATTATTCCTATTTAAGTTTTGTTGCTATTGTTTTCAGTAATGGTAGCAAAAGCCCACCTACTCAGTAGAACCAGGCAGGAAGGTCATAATCGCAGGTCTGCCTGCTCTATACAGTGAGTTCAAGACTATCTGAGCTACTTAATGGGACTCTATCTTAAAAAAAAAAAAAAAAAAAAGAGTAAGACTGGAGAAATGATTCAGGGGTTAAAGTCTTTGCTTTTAGGCAAAAGGACCTGAGTGCAGATTCCAGATTCAACATAAAAAATACTAGGAAGAAATGGTGGCAACCTGTAATTCAGGCCCTGGAAGGCAGAGCCTGGGACACCCCAGAGCAAAGCAATAAGGAGACGGAGCAATCCAGGATGGTTCCCAAAGTCACCCTTAGTCCTCTACAGGCATACACAGTCAAGAGCCCACTTGATACACCCACACACAGAATACACACATGCACATACATGCATATGCACCAACAAATTCATGAAGAGGGACGAAGATAAACAGCTTGGGAAAACAAATGCATCTTAGACATAGTGATCTTTTTCTGCCGATTCAAAGAAAATCTCAAATGATTCACAGACCAATGGCTTTCCAAGGTTGTCTAAGTATCGCTCATTGACCCAGGTTGTCCCTTGGAGTCCAAGTCATTAGCTGTGCTACGAAAGCCACATTAGAGAGACAGACACCTGACTTTCTGTTTGTAGCCCCCCAAGTATGCTTTGATTTGGCTGTGTGGAAAGCTCTTGTGCATTCTGGATGTTTCCACAGGAGACTTGGTTCAGGTCCTCATTGCTTGTCTGGGGTCCCAGGAAGTTTTCCCCATTCTTCCCTTTTGGCTTCTCTGTGTTTATTCCCAGCTATGATTATTCCCATGAAGCAAACCTACTCACAGTGACCAAGCAGCCTCCATCTTGAATGGAGATGTTAGTCTTTGACTGAGGCACCTGGAGCTGTCTGGACACATCTGTGGAGCAGTGATTAGATAACACTCAAATGAAGCAGGCTGTCTGAATGCCAAGGATTGACTTGAGTGTCTGAAAGACACATGACTTTGCAGGATTCTTGGACCCAAGGGGCAGTTTGGTGCCTCTTGTTCGCTTCAGAATCAACACTGGAGCAGGCCTTATTCCATTTTGCAGGAGAACTCATCAGGTAGCCATCAGTCCACATGTTTTAATTATGGCTGTCTATCATTCAGATTCATAATGAGTTCCTGCAAATTTTGTAGGCTCTTTTTTTTCACATGTAAGGTAGAAAAAGTTGACTGTTCTTCACAGAGAAGGGTACAGAGGTAGTTAGCCAGAGTCCTGGTCTGTTAGTTCTAGAATAAAGCAAAAAGTTCTCTTGCTATAGTCTTTTCTGCCTTTTCACATAAGCTATGGGTTAAAATCTCAGACACTTTCAATTTCCAGACATGCATGGCACAAGTTTACAATGGAAACATATTTATAATGAATGATTACTTTCTTATTAATACTGGGATGATAAAATCTGAGGCACGGAACTCCAGGACCCTTGGCTGTGTACAATGTTTGGAATTAGGAGAAAATGGAAGAGCTATGAATTGACTAATCCAGTCACTGCCATTTTGGATTTTGCAGATTGCCATGTTGGATTATTGGCTGCCATTTTGGATTGTTGACCTGTTGTTATAATATCTTTGGGTTGTGTTTTTCAGAGTCAGCTGGGCTTTGATGTACTTCTATGCATTCTTCTTTATGCATTTTTGCTACCTGATTAGCCTTGGTTGATAACGAGTTCATAACTTGGAACTGAATCTTATAATGCTTATTTTTTATTAATGTAATAGATGAGATTTTCAACTTTAACTTTTGTCAAGACTACATTTCAGGTTTTAACCTGACTATAAAAATTTGTAGAGCATCAGAGCCCTAAGTGGCCATCTGGTCTACCAGCTTTGCCTGTGAATGACAGAGGTTCAAAAAGGCCAGTTCATCTGCCTGAGTCATTTGGAAATACTGTGGCAGAAACCAGAGACAAGACATCCTGATAGAAATGTCTTTGCACCATGCCTGTGCCTATGCAGCCTCCTTGACCTGACTGTTCTTTTCTTCTCTCCCTCCATTTCCTGAATTCTCTAGTCAGTTTCAGAAGCCAACTTGTCCAAGGCTATTTTATACATTGAAAATGACACCACTTCTGGGCTTCATTACACTGTGAAGTTTGAGCCTCCATTTTCCATTGATGTCCTGTTTTGGTGCCCAGCTAGTTCCAGCCTTTGATGGGCCTTATTGCTGCAAAGGCTTCTAGGCTCCTTGTTTCCCCTGGACCTACAGGGGCTTGTATTTGTGTTGACAGCACTCTGTGAATTCAGCAGGCCTTCCTGACCCTTCCAGACCCCTGCACTCCTGTGCCAAGACACTCCAACAGGGAGACTGTATTTTTCCTTTTGCAAGTTCATGAAGGGTAGGTAGCCTACAAACTGTCCACTGGTAGCCTTTCATGCACAGCTATGTCTGGGTCTCTAAAAATGACCTCCAGGGGCTCAGAAGCTAGACTCTGCCCACCACAGCCAAAGAACCACATTTTATGAGGTGGCTGAGCTGGGTAGCATGGAGAACAGGCTGAACTCTCTGATTGTTGGGCTCAATAGACAATGTCTCTCCAGCCTAGCAATAAGCTATTGCTTTGACATCTGGAACACAATGTCCCAGGATTCAGGCTTTTATACTGTCTCAGTGTCCTTCAGAAGAGACCAACATGGCCAAGTTCATCCTCCAAAAAAAAAGTAGGTTTTTCCAAACTGTGCAGTTCCAACCAACCAGGTCATCAGATCCAATAGAATTTGAAAGCTTTAGTGTCCCAGACTTGTTTTGGAAATGAAAGGAAAATTTTCCTCAGAAAAGAACTTATGGAGTTATACATCATACAATTCAAATTTACCAAGCACGAGCAATTTCAGTCGGCTAAAAGGGGGAATATAAATATGTATCCTGCTTGGAGATGGAGCAAAACAAATATAAATTTCTTGGGCTGAGAGGAAGGAAAAAAAGATGAAGTAGCTATCATTGCTGATAATGTAGGATAACAGTGAGGAGCCTTTAGTGAGCTCTGGCCAGAGGCCAGTGTGGCAAAGCGGCCAGCTTTCTGCGCATGATCTGATCAAATCCTCAAAGGACCCAGGGGAGTCAGGTACCGTAGCTCATCCTTCGTTACCTAGGTGAGGAAACCAAGCTCAGAGGAGGAGGTGGACCAAGGTCACAAAGCCCGAACAAAGCAAATCTGAGATTCACAGTCGATCTGCATCTACTTTCTTACTCAGTCCTGGCTAGTGTATCTGTGACCCATGCCCTGTGTTGTATACTTCACTCACATAACCTATCAAGGGATCTATCTGTTAATGGCAGAATTGCAGATAAGAAGATTGAGGTCCCAGTGTTTGGTAATGTAAGCAAAGACCTAGTAGATTCCATAATCCATTTTCTGTGACTTATTTCACCTAGTGACAGTCCCTGTCAATCATAATAACATCATTGTAGACAGATGCCTTTACAGTTCCTAATTCTGAGTGTGAACTACCTCAGTTTATATATATGTGTATACACACACACACACACACACACACACACACACACACACACACACTTTGTTCACATACTTTCTGTTCCCAACACTGGCCCTGCCCTGATGGCATGCAATGCATTGATCCCCAAAAGTAAACAGGGCCTCCAAACCTTGATGAGCTTACAAGTAGGAGTCTGGATTTCCCAGAGTAATCTGCTCCAAGGAAATAGCTAATTATAACCCAAATTGTGTTTGACTTGTGCACTTCGGCTTCATGTTGTAATGCCACAATTTAAGTAGCTTGTCCCCTGGCCTTTTTTTATGGGGAGAAATTAACTACTATTTTTTTAAGCCAAGGAAAGGCATGGTTATAGTGCTGCTATGACAACAGGAGTTGGGCTCAACTCCTCCCCCCATTGGCTTGCAAGTGGGAGCTAGGACAGCAATTATCAGAACCCCCCCCCCAGGTTTCTAGGCGGTGTCTCCAGGTGACATTCACCTAGGGGCTACACGAAAGGGAAACAGAGGACAGGACTCAGGTCAGGATTGGGAGAGTGTCTGCAGATCCCTCGCCTCTAAAAGATGGAGTTTCAGGAGCCAGTGGGAAGGAAGGGTATGCATCCCACATGTCTGTGTGCAGGGAAAGCCGCCTCCCCTTCCCACATCCCACCAGCTTCTCTTCCTGGGATGACTGACCCCCACAGGTATTTGGGTTTCACACCTTCTCTGGATCCTATGGATCCTTGGGCATTTTTTAAATAATATATTTCTAGTTTCTTACTGGACTAATAAATTTTGACTTTCAACACTTTGCTCCTTTCCTATATGCATTTCCTCTGGAACCCAACACATGTGCATCATGCCTAATTACAAGCTTTAGTGAATTTAGTAAAAGTTTTATATCAGAAATAAAACAAATTGCCTTGTCTCCAAGTGTGCATACACACCACACACCACACACACACACACACACACACACACACACACACATTTATATACTTAGATATGTATATAGTGACCTGTCTTGTCTTTTTTTGAAACCAACTCAGTACTGACCTAGATTTAAATTCATGCAGGGTTAATCAGCATTACATTCTTTTTGAGATTGTAGAATGCATGTTTCAATGGTTATTGTTGCTTTATCATTACCTGATAACTTAGTGATTTATAATCACTTCCTACAAAGTCCAGGCTGACTTTGGACTTGCTGTGCAACTCACATTGATGTGGAACTTTCTGTGCAGCCTAGGCTAGCTTTGAACTCGGGATTTTCTGGGCTCGGTCTCTCAAACACTGGGGTTTCCATTACACACCCTCATGCACCACTTTCCAATGGCAGGTGTCAGGCAGTGTGCACATGGTCTTACTACATTCATCCTAAACCTCTGGTGGACTGTGTGGTCCCATGCAGAGACAGAGGCTTTGAGAGGGTCTCCAAATAGCCCTGCTTTGCCTCCCCAAGGGGGGCGATAGCTCCGCCCTGTTCTGACACGCATCGTCAGCTCTTCACACTGAAAGAAGCAGAAAATGAAGGGCACATTTTGCTAAAGGAACAAGGGGTTCCCCCACTCTGGAGAAGCACGCAGATCCTCATAAGCCCGGGGTGACTTTTCCTGCTAGTAGGCAGATTGGATCCGTGAAGACTCTTGTAAGAGATGGGTCAAGCCACTGAAAGACTTTTTTTTTTTCCTCTATAAAGCTCTCAGGGCATCCTTCATTGCTGCCAGTGGATCTTCAGCAAATTATTTTTCTACCAACCTTAGAAAGTTCAGCAGTTGGGTGAACTAAAATTGGTGATGGGATGGAAATATCCCACGATTCCTGTAGTTTCTTTTTCAAAAATAAGGGCTCAGCATGCAGGTTAGCTCCCCTCATGGGAGAAGGAGGTCTTTGTCCAGAGGGTCTGTTCTCATTCAACCCTCCATTCTATGACAGCATCCTCCGTGGGGGACATTGGGGTTTTCACTCGCCATGATAGCGGTAGAGGGTAGGAAGCCCGAAGACACGCCTTCTCCAAGTGGATGTTGAGATCTGCCAGCTCCCTGAGGATGCAGTGTCTTGACACTGGGTTTGAGCCTATGATAGCACTGCAGACTTGAGGTAATTACAGATCTGTTCCTTCCCAAGTCAGGCTAAGTGGACCTCTGATTATTATTCCAAGGATAATGGGAGCAGAGCTAATGTTGGAGGGAAATTGTACTCCTCTCTTTTATGAACCTCTTTTATATCCCCTTATGCATGGCTATGATGCTATGAAATCTCCTTAAATGCGAGATGCCTCAGTATAATACACTGATAATGCGCACACCATAATGCAACGGATTACTTTGCAAACAGCCCTTGTGAAATTGAATCTTGCATCATTTCTCGGGGCCAGCTCGGGCTTTGCCGGGCTCGCCGGTCATTCTGCAGCCAGGAGAATGGAGTTCGCCTTCACCATCATTTGGGTTTCAGCAGATGTGAGCCGTCAGCCCACATCATTTTGATTCACAATGGGGATATTGGTCAGCCCCGTCCCCAGACATGTCACTGTATGCGGCTGCTCAGAGATACAAATGACTTCTGAAGCTCTGCAGAGCTGTGAGACGAGATGGGTTAGATGGGCTCAGGAAGGAAGCCAGAGAGAGAAAAGAGAGAGTGCCCACACTGGAATCCTGCTCTGAAGTGTCCATAATTGCCTTTATGAGACTCCATCAAATCTTTGTTTTGAACACTCTCTAGATAGCACGTAGGGGTCAGAGCGGGTCCTCTCTTTGCACACTCTGTGTGCCTTGAAGATTCATCTTCTTATTTGACATTCAAAAATAGTTACTGAACCTCTACTATATATCACACATACATCAATCTATTAAATGCATACAAAGTATAACGGTTACTCTTAATTCTTGTCATGAGAGTTCACCCAACTTAAGGGAGAAAGGGAGATTTATTCAGCTTATGGTTCCAGAGGGGAGATACAGTCTTCATGGTGGAGGTGGCATGGCTGGCTGGCTGAAGCTGGAGACAGGCTAAGTCACACCCATCCAAGAGGCTGAGAGCTACCAGACTGCTTGCTGCAGAGGCAGACTCCTTCTGGAGGTAGGGTGGGACTCATCCACCTCAAGGCCCACTTCTTGTGACTGCCTTCCTCCAGCAAGCTCCACCTCTCAAAGGTGCCATGACCTTACCAAACACATGAGACTGTGGGGGACACATTTCAAACCATGACACCCAGCTATCTGCAGTAATTTGCATCACTTGCCATAAAGCACCAAAGTCCTTCAGGATGTCACATCTCTGTACCTTGTGCATCTTTTGTTTCCATTGTTAATGTTAGGTACAGTGCCTGATGTGAAGTGGATATTCAATAGTGAATTACCATCCACTGGTCCCTAGTTCTTGAGCGCCTGTGTTTTGGAAGGCACAGAACTAGGTCATGAAAATTCGAGAGTGAACAGCATCAACGTACAGTTATGTAACAGCTGTCAACTTGACAATTGAAGGCTAAGGCTTTGGGTCCATCTGTGAAAAGTGGGAAGTTAAGGCAAGTCCTGAGCGACGCTGTTGTGGGAGATTATTTAGTTAATGTGGGAGGATCCAGTCTGTGGTAGGTGGGACCAGTCCCTGAATATGTGGATAAGATGGAGAAAGTTGCTTCAGTAGTTTGGCATGCTTTAGCAGTCTGACAGACTGTGGAGTGAGAAAGTTTGTCCCTTTCAAAGCAATTTCTATGGATATGTGACGGCTAGTTCCCTGGCTCCTTATCTTGACATGAATTTGCCTGCCAAGCTGGACAAAGAACCGTAACCAGAATCATAAGCAAGAATAAAGTCCCTGGGTCCCTAAAGTTGATTGCTCATGTATTTATCAACAGCACCAAAAGAAACAGAAATAACTAGCATATACGATAGCTTTAGAGAACTTACCATTGAGTATAAAATGGAGTACTTACAAACTTTACTCCCTTTAGTTGTGGAAAGTACTCAATGAAAAAGCATAAATTGACATGTAAACAAATGTCAGGGGCACTTACATGAAGGTGGACCACCGGGGTGGGGGGAATTCCTTGAAGAAGTGATGTCTAAAGTCAGAAAAAAATAATGAACAGAGCTAAGAAAAGGTGAGGTGCACCGTGCTCTAGATAGATCAGAAGGAGAGACAAGAATCATCTTGTACTAACCTGGACTATCAACTGCACAGACCTCTCAGGCTCAACAGAACTGGAAATGGTCATGGAAAGTCTTTACACCATGGGAATTAGTGGAGCTACCAAGCAGGGCTGTCTTTTTTGGAGAGCTGCTTAGCACCATAAGCCACTGGAAGAAAAGGCATTGGCAAAGTTCAAATGAAAGAACGCACGTGTGCCAACCTGGGGCAAGGAGGTAGCGGCCCCAGATGATGTTATATAGGCGGTTGGGAAAGAACAGGAGTGCTTTGGCCATATTGGAAGACCACATACCATTGGCACAATTTATTTTCATTTTTTGGATGATCTGAATGCAACATGAGGCATGCTGGGGAGAGGGGAGGAGGGGGGCAATGATGGAGATGACGTCACCCAGACAATGGATGGCAACTTGAACTTGCAGAGCGGGTTCAGGGTGGCATATGCCCAAGGCTAGCTCTAAATGTGGCCTGACCAAAGGCCATATGCATAAAAGGATGTTAGGGGTTTTTTTGCGATCATTTCCCTTTTTGTAACTTGACTGCACAGTGCTCACGCATGACCTTTGTGAACAAGGTGTCACAGAGTTGAAAGGTTGGACACACCTGGGTGGGTGACTATCAGGTGGCCAAGAATCTGTAGAAGCCTTTATAGTGAACAGCGACCTTTCGAACACTAATTTGGGGTGGCAGAGACTTTCTTTCTTTGATTCTGAGAGTGGCCGTTAGGCGTACATGTGACCCGGCTCCCTGGTCACCCGGAGAATCTAAGGCTCGGTGACTCTCCAAGCCACATAGCTCTCTGCTAAGGCTGTGCCGTATCACCTTGGTGATGTTTGACATACTTTTTGTGTCAAAGACCGAAGTCCCTTCACTTCACCTATCTACCCTTCTGCTCAGGGCTGTGAGCAGGAGATGCCACCGAGTCTGAAACAAGGGGCTGAGGAGAACAGCACCTTCCTGTCTTTGTGTGAGGAAACACGGTCCCAGCCACTGACCCTCCAAGTGACTTCCTCCAGCCCCTCCTCTGGGGTCTGCCCACAAAGAGCATTTGGGATTAGCATGTGAGGCTAACTAGGCCCAGCATCACTGCAGATTTCTGTCACAGCCTTCACAGCTGTGGGCTGCGAGATGGTTCTGGATAAATTAATTTCTCCAATGCATAATGCATGAGAGGAAATCCATGGTATTTTTAAACAATGGCAAAGAGAGAATCTGCCTTTCGGGCATCAATCCCAATTCCATTTTGTCCAGAAAACATTTATCAACACCTACTGTGCGCCAGGATCTTGCTGGGAAACAGATGAGTCAGATGTTGTTCCCCCCCCCCCCAGGAAGAATGACTAATCCAAGGAAGAGTGAGGAATCAAGGACGAGACCCAGGGAGCCTCAAATCAGGGTCATCCTTGAGGCTCATGCAGTAGGGGAACTGTGAGTGTGGGGGGCTGGGACAAGAGGGAACCTCTATGTGGGACCCACATCCCTGCTGGAAGAACAAGGACGCACCAGAGAATCCATGAACGAGAAGCAGAGTATGTCCCACCCATGGCTTCAGTTTCATGGTGGTCTTTCCTTAGGTCTTCACCCTATTTATAAGCTCCTGCTTCAAAGCTCTCTACCTTGAAACCACATTCTGCACAGAAGCAGAGTTACCTTTGAGAGAGTATTTCTTTTTTTCTTTTTCTTCCACATTTTATTTTTTTCCTAATCATACAAGCTCAATAGGTAGTTCTCACCCTCCTCTTTCCCCTCCCATCATTCCCCATTGTACTCCCCCCCTTTCCCCCTGTCAGCTCCCTCCTTCCCTCCCCCTCTCCTGGGGCCTCCCCCTTCCTCCCTCCCATCCCCTGGAGCATCCATTTATGTGGGCCCCAAACCTCCCTCTGAGTCTTCCACCCTAGTGAGGGTTCAGGACTCAGTGACATAGCCAGGGCCCCTTCTTGGGCTCCCCATTAGTATGGGAACTCAATTATGACTGTTTAATCCCTTGCCTCTAAGGATCCTACTGCCTGAAGGATCCCTTCTCCCCTGTGATCCCTGCTAGACATTGGGGGGATCGTTGACATGTCAGCCATTGTGCAGGTCAGGCAAAGTTCAATCCTGGCTGCTGCAGCCCTAACTTGTGTGGAGTAGCTTGCATATTGTTGGTCCTCCCCATCTTTAGGCTCTTACAATTTTGCCACCTCCTGAGAGAGTATTCCTCACCCCATTACTCCTTCCGTTCTAGCTTCCTGTGGTCTAAATGTGAATTGTTCCCAACCTGCATGTATGTCTGAATATTCAGTCCCCTAATACCTCTGTCAGCACAAGTACAGATCGTACTATCCATTACTTCCTAACTATTCCACTGAAATCTACAAGCCTAAAACATCCTCTTTGCTCATGATCCTGGACCTCAGGAATTTGGGGGTAGGCTCGGCCAAGCACCTATAGCTGGGTATAATGATTCACTGCTGGGGGCTGAAAGGGCTATGTGAACAGATTTCTCTCAGATGTCTGCAACTTGGCAACTGTCTTTATGTCTCCCACTCCCTAGCAACCACAGGGGTAGCTTGTGTTTTCTTCCTGCATGGCAGTCTCCAGTTGACCAAACATCTCATGTGGCTCTCATCAGAGTGGATGCACATACCTGTGGCTGGACTACGAGACAGGAGGGTCTTTAGGGCTGAAGGTGCAGCCTGTGCATGAGCTACTCCTGCATGTTCTCGATTACAGTGAGGCATAATGTCATCCCAGGTAGAAGAAGAGACCCCCTGTGTGACAGTGAGTGGCAGGGAGCTTGAGCATGCAGCCATCTCCAATGCCCCATGATGGCGTCTGCAGCAGACACACAGTTGGGAAAGAGACTGAGGGGGAGGGACTGTTAGTCAGGGAAGGCTTCCCTGGGGAGGTGATAGTCAAGGAGTGTTTGATGGATGTGAAAGTGTCCAATACCAGATGTTGGTGGGAATGGCACTCCAAGTAAAGGGAAGAGCATGTGCCAAGTACGTGTCCCATGGCTATGCCCAGTGTAGCTTTCTACCCACCTCAGGGCCGCTCCTTGCAGAGTACCTTAATGAACTTCTCAGATGTCTGAGGGAGTTGGGGGAGGAATCTATCTATGCATTTTTTTAAGCGTGTGAGCCAAGGCAGGTGATAACGTACGTTGCAGATCTTAGGATCTGCCCTGCATGTAGTTATAGTTTGCTTCCTGTGTTTTCAACAGGATCACCCAAAATGCATCATTTACCTTGATGGCTTGTACATACCTGCATGGTGAGACCACCAGATCTTGGTGGTCAGGATATAGCACACAAGACCACGACCCTGAGTTTGTCTAGCCACAAAGAGCCAGAGTCACATAGCCTACAGTCATGATAAGGGCCAAGGCTTCCTCCCTAATCAGTGCAGCTTCGGGTAGGGCTGGAGGAGGAAGGCTGAGAGGAATCTTGATCAGGATCACAGGAATTAGTATGCAGAGAAATCCAAACATGTGAGGACACGTCTTCCCCAGCCTTGCAAAGCAGCCCCTTAAAACTTAGCATTGCTGGGTTCGGATCCAGCCCCTTCCTCCTGCTCTCTGCATGAGTTTGGAAATCTGTTTCATGTCATTAACACGTCGGGTGCACGAGGCAACATGTGAGTGTCACTGCGACTGTTTTCATCACAAGCATCATTGACCCAGTACCAGTGTCTCGCGCTGCTCAGGACTCACGGAGTCAGTGGGAGCCTTGTAACGTTCGCTCTGCTTTCCAAGACTCATTTGGTCAACGTAGAGCTCCCATCTCCAGGACGCTTCTGCGGCCTCCTCCCTTGACCCACCGCATGTTCTCTGAGCTCCCCCTTCTCACTCCTCTTCAGCAGCTCTCGGCTGTGCAGTTGATATAAGCCGAACTCTGAGCCTTTGCGATGCAGTCCCATGTGCCTGCTGGGACTGAGCCAGCGGGCTTCCCTGCAGGGTGCCAGAGGTCACCCTGGGCTTCGTTGCAGAATGCCCATGCAAGACTTGGCAAGCGGCATAGCTGTTCCATGCTATTTATCACCAACTATACAATTAGAGTTGTGAAGAACTCATCTCAAAGGGTCGTTATGAGGCCAACACAAGTCAGCGATAGCAAAGGTCTTGGTCTCCTGCTGAGCATTCGGTCACAGCTAATGAGCGACCACCGCTGTCTCTGTGCATTCTGTGGTTGTTAAAGAAAAAAAAAGGAAAAATAAGAGAGAGAGGGGGGATAAATAATAGTAGATAATAAATAGGTGATAGATAATAGGTTATAGATGATTGATAGCTAGATGCATGATTCATGTCTAGTTGATAGAGTTTGACTTCTAGATAGACAGCTAAATAGATGATTGATTGATAGCAAATAGATGATAGATAATAGATCCATAAATGAATATATCACCTATTTATGTATATATCATATATACAGAGAGAGAGAAAGAGAGAGAGAAATAGAGAGAGATGGGTAAACAGAAAAGACAAATAGATAATAGACATATTTTGAGTTGGCCACCATTGGACTATGACTACCTCTTGCAAGAATAAAACAGCATCAATCAAGCATTAGACAGACAACACTTACTTTACAGAGGTGTCTCAATATCTAGTCACCCCAATATCGTGTTGGGCAGCTATGAAGATTCCCATTTTGCTCCCTAAGATTCTGATGCTCAGAGAAGCCTTGAACTTGCCCCACGTCTGGTGTTCCTCATGCGACCTAAGCAACATCCTCACCCTGTGGTGTCTTCACCTCTCTGTGCTATGGCTCCAGCACGTTCCCTTGGATGATGCAAGAGCAGAGAGAGTCAGAGGAGAGATACAGCGCCCCACCTCCTCTTCCCCAGGCTTGGGGCATTTCCACAAAAATGTCCCCCATGCAAATGTGTAGAGCTCAGGTGGGTCACAGAAGCCCCTGTCTTGCCTCTGACTGACAGTTAAACCTGGGCAGAAAGATGGTTCCCCTTCATTACTCACGGATACGGAACTCACTGGAGGTTCAAACATAAGCCATTTGGCAAAACGGCAGGCGACGCTCTTCCCCACAATGGAGGAGCTCTTGCTGGCAGCTGTGTGGACAAGCAGATGCCCCTAGTTGTCCCAAATGTAGAGGTGACGTCCCAGACCCATGTAGAGTATGCTTTTCTCCATGCAGCTTACTTTCTAGAAGGATCCTCACTATGAGGAGGCCCCGACTTCCCATTATCACACCGTCCTGCCCCCACTGAGACCGTTACCGTCTTCTCCATCCTGTATGTGATCTTTGCTTGCATTAGATATTGTGGTGTGGGTCATTGTCATCCTGACTGGAGGCGGGCAAACCCAGCACCCCTGAGAGATACCTCTCTAGATTAAGGCAGACCTCTGAACAGACCTGTAGGAGGTGGTCTTGATTGCTTTAATTGAAGCGAAAAAACCCACCCATTCCATAGGTAGAAGGTCTAGACCAGTAGAATAAGGAGACCTTTATTGGGCGGTAGGGAGAGATGCCTCAGGGATCAAAACTTTCACCTCCCAAGCAAAATGACCTGGATTCAGATCCCCAGATCCCACATAAAAATGCCAGGGTGGAAGACTGAAAACTCCTGGAAGGAGGAGCTTGGGAAGCCCCAGAGCAATGCAGTAAGGAGGCAGAGCAATCCAGGGTGATTTCTGATGTCACCCTTAGGTCTCCACAGGCACACACACTCAGGTGTCCTCATGCACACACACACACACACACACACACACACACACACACACACACACAGAATAAGGTGAACTGAGCACTAGCAGGCATGCATGTATCCATTCTTTGATTTCTGCTACTGAATGTGGATGTGAGGTGGGACTGTTCCCATGGACTCCTGCCACTGTGACTTCTCTGCTATGATGGACCATGACACGGACTCATGAGCCAGTTGAACCCTTTCCCCCTGGGTCGTATGGGTCAGGTATTTTGTTGCCGTGACATATAATGAGCACGAGACCAGTGTTTACTAGCACTCGGGGCAGAAGAAATGCTTGGGGATTTGCTACAGAAGCCCTGTTTACTCCACCTATAATGCTATGATATGTTGGAACTACTGATAAGAGTGCCATCACAAGCAGAAATAAGGAGGGGCTTAAAGGGGTGGTGCATCCAGGGTCAGGTGTGTTCTGTTCATTGATCTCCGCATTGAGATTTAGGGGCAACCACTGCTGGGGGGGGTGCACTAAAGAGTTAAGGCGCCAGCATAGAAAGAACATGATTGGGCTTCACCCTCAGTAGTCAGGCTTGTTCACTAGTCACATATCCTGGGGGCCTGTCACTTCCTCTGTGACTCCCTTTCTGCGCCTGGCACATGACTTTGTTGGCTGTCATGAGGAAGAGACAGACGAATGAGTCACCTGGTACTCAGGGAACCTTGCAAGCCCTCTGCAGAGTAAGTAGCTGTGAAGACATCTTGAGGGAGCAAACGCCCATTCTAGCAAGACAGAAGCCCGCAGGGCAGCGCGGCTGCTTAGAGGCGGACCTGGCCGGGCACCCCCGGTTTCCTTCCCAGAGCTGGGCTAAGGGAAATGCGATGTGGACATTTTTCCCCAAATGCCTATGAACTTACCAGAGCAGCGCTCAGGGTCGGAAGTGGGACTGGAAGCCAGAACATTCTGAACTTACACAAGGGTCCTGCTGCAGCTCGTCTCCGTGTTGTTGGTAAATTCATCCTTGTTTACCATTGTCTGTGACAGTTCATAGTCCACCTTGGAAGGGGAGTTCATACCAACAGCAGGATCCAAGGGATGTGGCTACAATATAGCCACAGGAGTGAGAGAGAGAGAGAGAGAGAGAGAGAGAGAGAGAGAGAGAGAGAGAGAGAGAGAGAGAGAGACCTCATTTGCCAGTCTGTATATCTGTACAAGGATGCCAAAGTCTGCCAAATGACTGAACTAATTCTCCCCATCTTATCCACCTGCCTAAGGGATGGTCCTGTCTACTGTGGGCTGAACGTTTGGAGGTCAATTAGACAATCTTCTGAAGGCTTGTAGGTGGCTTTCCTTGACTACTAATTCTTTTTTGTTTGTCTTTTTATTTTATTTTTTTACTTTTACAGTCATATTGAGTACTGATCCCCGCTTCCCTCCATGGCCCCTCCCTCTTATCCCTTCATCAGTCCATCTCACTCACTCCCACTCTCCTGCCTGTAGGGTTCTATGGACCCCAGGGTTCCCTTTGGCTTATCTACTTACGTGGGGGTTCAGAATTCCATGGCATACCAAGTTTCCTCTCTTTGGGCAAGCTGTAAATGTCCTTAGCTAGAGGGGCCTATGACAGAGATGGACTTAGACCCTGGAAGTTGGGTCTGAAGCCTTAAGCCTTTCTACCCTGTCTCCTGTCTTGGTATAAGTAAAGTTGTGTACATTCCAGCTTGATGGACACACACAGCTATAACAGAAAAGGAAATGCAAGGTGGGCATGAAGGTGCAAAGTTAAGTTAGAAGGGAAGAGAGGAAGGGAAAAGGTACTGAAGGTGAGTTACACACACACACAGAGATAGAGATAGATATATATATATAGAGAGAGAGAACTTTGGCTGGTAGAGGAAGACAAACTGTCACCGTTACTTGGCATATTGCTGATAAGTTCACACCCAAATGGCTTGTAAGGGAACAAAGGGTTTTATTTGCTCTTATAATTGTCCAGTTACAGTTCTTAATCCAGCTTGGCAGGAGAGTCTACACCAACACCAGGAATCTACATAACTGACCACACATTATCCAGATATCCAAGGACTGCTGAGAGAGAGAGAGAAAGAGAGAGAGAGAGAGAGAGAGAGAGAGAGAGAGAGAGAGAGAGAGAAAGAGAGAGAGAGAGAGAATCCTTACTTGCCAGACCAGTATGTCTGACCAAGTCTATCAAAGGATGTCCACTTCCTTAACCAGGTCCCTCCATTTTATCCACCTGTCCTGAGATTAGCCCCGCCCACCATAGGCTGAGTCATCCCCATCAAAACCAACAAGCTTTTACAGGCTTTCCAACTACCAGTTCTTCACAATTACATTGAGAACTACAACCCTCAATTGTCAAGTTAACAAAGATATGTAACTGTGGCATGAAGACAGAAAAGTATCTCTGTAGACCCATCTATAATTTTTACCTACCTAAAAATAAAAATGAGCAGCAGGTATATCATCCCTGTTGGTGGGAATATTGAGCCTGTGGCCCCACCCACTCTGAGTTCAGCCCCATTGGGTACTCCCGGTCCTTGAGGTCACACACCCAATTAATCTTGCTTGGTTAGAGGGGCACGGGTGGGCCCAGACATAGCAGCCCCCTCTTCTTATCCACCATTCTGTACCCAGAGACATCTAGCAGTCATCCACAGTTTGTGTTGAAACTCAACAAACCCTGACTTACCACATCTGAAAATCTGTGTAAAAAGCACAGGTATCTAGTTTTTGTTGGCTTATTTGGGATGCTTTGGGGGTCTTCATTTCTTGACACAGAGTCTCAACTGTGGAAGTCCAGACTGGCCTTGAATGATCAATCTAACTACCACCACCTTCCAAGTGCTGGCATCGCAGATACGTGTCACCAGGTCCCACAGGAATCTGGTTTTATCAGTTCCTGCAGTGAGGATTGGAAAGTTGACTTAACAGGACTCCCCACAAGGGCCTGAGGGCCGCTGATCACAGCTCCCCTAGATTGAAGGGTGTGAAACTCAGGGAGTGTCCGGAGCAGTAATGAGGACTTCCAACAGCTACTGCTACCAAGGACTGGTGAGATGCCAGGCATCCACTTTTGTGTCTTGTTAGCCTTGGGGACCCCTGAGTGATCCCCCCTCTCCCAGAGGAAGCAGTGGCATACAGTACATGTGCCTGCAGATAGCATTGTGAATAGTTTTTACTCTTCAACAACCAGAGTCATCTCTGGAGGATTTTCTAAGAACAGCCTTTGCTCAGTGTTCGCAAGTTCTTGGCCGGTGTCTATATGTTCTGTTATCTTTGTATATTTGTCTTCTTAGTGACTTTGTAAAGGGTCAAGGAGAGCAGCCCAGTATTCCACAGAGCACGTGCATTTACCAGGTGTCCTTCCAGCAACCTCTGTGAGTTGCCCCATCTTTTCCCTCTATTCTTCAGATGGGAAACTTACATTCACAATGACTGCTCAGGAGAAATCATGCGTAAGAATGTGCATGTTGGAGTCAGACCAACATGTGGCTGAACACACAGCTAGCTGTGTGGCTGGATTGCTCAGTGGGCTGTTACGATGCAGGGTGTTGTCTGGTGTGTGTGTGTGTGTGTGCGCGCGCGTGCGTGCAGACCCCACTGGACTCTCATAATGATTCCTTCACGGCTAATAGAATCATCCAACCAACAGGAGCTTATACTGAATTGGGATGAGTCTTAAATTCTCTCAGCCAAGTGTTAACCGGCCTTGACCCCGTTTAGCTTCAGTGATCAAGCTGCGATTGGGTGAAATCAGCGTGTTGCGGCCAGATGTGAGTCCCAAATTTTGTGAGCAGCTTCCTTGTAGGAGAGAGAGCCACACAGACACACAGAGGTAAGAAAGCTTCCTAACTTGGAAGAGAGCAATGAGAGGGATACACCTGCAAGTCAAGGCATGCCGAGAGTACCTGGGAGCCACAAGAACCTAGAAAGCGTCATGAAAAGATCTACCCCTAGAGTCTCCTGAGGGTGTGTGGTTCCACAAACATCATGACTTTGGACTTCTGACTTCAGAACAGCGTAAAAATACATCTCTAGAGTCATTTATTATGTTACTGGGACAGAGCATCACTGTCTATCAGCCTCTCCAGCGCTGGGATTAAGGGCATGGACCACTTACTCAGTGGTCCTAGTGTTTGTTTTAATGTCTCATGGCGACCGTAGGACACCAATAGCAACTGAGTTATTTGTTTCTCGTCTTTGTTTGTTCTCTTTCCCTGACTGCAATTTGCAATAATTCTCTTATTAGCTTGGTTATTTACTCCTGTCCTCCAGCCATTGGGAGATGACAGCCCCATACTGCGCCTCGCTCACATCCCCGTGCGCCAGACTCCTGGCTCAAGTACACACTCGGGGGAAAACATGTGGATGAAATGAATGAAAGAAAATCAATGAATGAATGAGTGAATTGAATGACTAGATGAATGAATGGAGCTATGATGAGGATCGAAGCAACAAAGGAATGAATGAGTAGCATTGAGGTGAAGATCAAATGAAAGAATGAATGAGTGAGCGAAGAATGAATGAAAGGATGAGACGATGATGAGGATGGAACGAATGAATGAATGGGGTTGTATGGAGCTGTGGTGGACTCAGGCAGGGTAAAATATTAACAGTCCATCAGTGGAACAATGTTTCAGGCGAGAGGAGGCATACAAAACAAAAGTTATTATAATTATAATTCCAGGCAGGGGGTATCTTTTTCCAGGCCTCCCCAACCCCCTACCTTGCTGAGCGTCAAGGTGAACGTCAACAGATCTGTGAGCAGTTCAAGGCTGTTTCCATGGAGATTGACAGCTGAGAGCCCACCCTTCCTTTCTGGAAACAGCGGCTACCCTGCGAGACATCAGTGAGGGGCAGGACCCCAGCCGTAGTGGGTAGCGGCGGGGTCTCCTTCACGGCCCTTGCTTGAGGCCAGGCCTCCACTCCTGCGCCCTTCACAAGGCTTTGATCTCTCCCTGTCCGACAGACACCCAGGAGTCGATAATTCTTGGAGACATCAAAAACCGTCAGCAACAGCCGTCCTCCCCTCCCCGCAGCCCCCACAAGCTGTAAGCCATGTTAATAGGCCTCAGACAGGGCTGCACAGGTTCACGGGGCGCAGTTCTGCGTGTCCCTCCATATTGCCAACACGGCCATCACGTCTGCTGGCCTCCGACCCAGTGAATTGACAGTAAGCCATTGGCCCCCCAGCAGAGTTAACCTCTTCGGTAACTGTGTGAGCCATGTTCTCTCGGGCTGCTCTTTGCAGAAGGTAAGGAACGCTGTGGAGAAGCTGGGAGACGTTGAGTCGGATCTCAGCTCCGCCTTTCTGACCCTGTGACTACCCCCATGTCCCTGACACGCTTAGAGTCCAGCTCTGTGTCTGGGAACATAACCCGTGGGGCCCCCAAGACTTCCGAGGCTCCTGTGAGAAATCAGCTAGAAGCTGACTCTCTGAGAGTCAGATTGTAAAGACAGAGGGAATCATTGTGTGATTCTGTGGCGCTGGATGCCTGTTAAAAATAAATCATAAACCAGTCCCTAACCCTGGGCCAGGCTTTTGGAAGTGAACAGACACACGTAGTCCCGTGTGACTTTTTAAACTAGCAAATAATTTGTATTCATTGGCAGAAAAATAGAAATTCCAGGTAAGCTAAGGAACAACAGCTGTCACAGTCGTTTTATCACCTCGCTAGCTACCTGCTTTGCATCTCGAGGTAGTTTCCACGTTGTGTTTTGAAATTTTTTAAAATGCAGAAAAATACAAAGATGGTACATGCTATCCAATTTTGTGATCTGTTCTTTAATCAGAAATGCCACTGGGATTTGAAATTTGGCTCTTCTGTAGAGTGGCTTGCCTAATGTCCGCAAGAGTCCTGAGTCTGACCCCTTACACCACATAAACCAGTCCTAGGGGTGTAGGTCTATAATCCCAGTATGTGAGTGGCAGGCAGGGGGTCAGAAGTTCAAGGTCATCCTTGCCTCCTGAGTGAGTTTGACACCAGTTTGAGTGAGAACCCCTGCCTCCAAAGTCAACCAGTTAATAATTTACATATAGCCAAGTGCGCGGACACGTGTGTATCAATCTTAGCATGCAAGGAGTGGAGGCAGGAATTTGGCAGGCCAAAAGCCAGTGCAAGCTATATAGTGAGTTTCTCTCTCTCTATCTCTTTCTCTCTTTAACATATATACATTCTTATACCATCCTTTAAAGCTATTAACTGTTCCCGCCTCTTTCTTTCTCTTTCTGCTTCATCATGTAACATTATGTTGATGGGAGAGATTGTATTTAGCCAATCCCTTGGAGTTGAGCACTTAGGTTGTTTCCATTTTTGCCGTGGGAGACTCAAATCGCTTACTTTCTTCTGCTCCCATCTCTTCTTCGCACGCTCAGGACTGTTTCTGTAGGATGAATCCCCAGAAGTGCACCTGCTGGGGTCAAAGAGTAAAAATGCACATTTTTAAAGCCTTTTGATAGTCAGATAAAACTAAAATATCACCCTCTAGAAAGATGATACCAATTTTGACTCCCACCCAGCCTACGTGGAACCCCCAGGCTCTGCCCTCACCCCACAAGCCAGACGTTATCTCAGAGTGATTTGAATTGCCTGAAGAAAGAAGCAATAATGGCTTCCAAACAGCACTGCCTAAAACACGGGGCTGCATATTGGCTTTCTGCTTGATAAATACTTTCTTAGCAGGTCATAAATATTGGTGGTACCAAAGGTTAATGTAGTGTGCAGGGCTGTAAAATCCAGCAGGCTACCTGCTAGATCATAGTGATGCATTAACACCTTTCAGGATGAAGTGCGATGCTTACGGAGTCTGCTTGTAAGTGGCTGCTCGCTCAACAAGTGCATAATTGTGTCAGTCGGAACCACCAGGTCGCTGAGGACACAATTTATTAAGTGAACACCTTACCTTCCGTTAAATGCCCAAAATGAGAAGGAGGGAGAGGAAAGAGGAGAGGGGAGAAGGAAAGAACCCATGGCGTGGTTCCCACAATGAGGTTCAATTTCTTTCGCAACCTAAGGATATTTAAACATATCTGAGCACAAACAAAGCACTGCAAGTGTCAACAGAGATGGCCTTAATCTTGGACGGGACAGTCTCCGCAGGTACCACATCACGCCGAGGCACTTGGAGAGTGGATCCTGGTGGGACAGTCTCCGCAGGTACCACATCACGCCGAGGCACTTGGAGAGTGGATCCTGGTGGGGAAGGAAGACGATTTCTACAGTACTGTACCCACTGCCACATCATGTTCTAGCAGGTGCTAGGGCACATTGCTAATACTGGCAATCTGAGGAAACCCCATAGCCACACACTCAAAAAGACATGAGGATAGGAGGGAGACTGTTGGAAAGTAGAAGGTTGGCAGGGGGAGAAAGAAGGCAGGTAAAAATGACTCACGTCCGTTGTGTTCATCTATGAAAGTGTCAAAGAACAAAATAAAAAAAAAATTAACAGAATCGAACCACACTTGGCAGCGTTGGCATCAGAACCACGGCAGGCGGGGCTGGCCAGTGGTACCACCAGAAGGCTTCCGCTTTAAAGAGCCTCATGTCTAAATGATTTTGGGTCCTGCAGTTTGTGATTTTGGAGGCTTGCACATTTCATTTTATTACACTGCGTGTGTGTGTGTGTGTGTGTGTGTGTGTGTGTGTGTGTGCGCGCGCGCGCGCACGCGTGCAGGTGGTAGCAGGTGCCGTAGCTCGTAGCGTCTGTTCTTGGGTTGCCTGGGATGGAACTGAAACCTGTAACTGTGATTAATGAGCATGTGGGATGTGTGTATTTTAAAGCATTGAGAGTGAGTCTTCCAGGAAGGAGACAAACAGAATGGATGGCGTGCCAGTCCTACCAGCCTTGTGCCCCGGCTGGCTCTGAGGCTGTAGTGACGGAGCAGACCCTGAGAATTACAGACAGAGCCTCCCAAGTCCACCTTCACGTTCCCCTGTGTATGTGCTGCGCTGCTCTTTGAGTTAGCTGTAAAAAAAATGCCCTTCGTAACCCAGAAACAAATTCAATGTGTGCATGGCGTGCAATTTATTGCACTCACCATGTAAAAGACTCTGAAATAGACCTCAGAGTTCCTTGCACACATCCCTTAAGTGTTAGGTTTATTGGACGCCATTTAAATTTGGCACGGAGCACTGGGGAAGGAAGATGTGAATACAGCACGCCCCATGCCCTGGAGGGTCTCAGCTCCGGCTGATGGTGGAGATGGCTGGATGACAAAGGCATTTGCAGGTGTGATGCAGGAAATGCTGAGAGAGGCAAACAGGAGAGCCTGGAGCGTCTTCTCTCCCAATTCCGTCTATGGCATCCATCTTTCTCATCGCCAGTGATATCATGAAGACAAGAGGCTGCCACTTCTTCTGCCCACAACCCTGCTGGGCATGTTTCTGCCCTGGGCCCGCAGCTGGGGCACACACTGGCAGGCAAGCAGGAAGAACCTCTAGGCTTGGTGGTGCTTTCGTGTGACATGTTGGGATTCCACTTGGCCAGTGAGCTAGAATTTGAGTCAATGAATTTGCCTAGGATTTAGAAACCCCGCCTGTCTGTGTTCTGGAAAGGTGTTGAGTGAAACCAAGGAAGGAAGATCTGCCCGCTCACAGCGGGCATGGCAAGACTTGGCGCCTCATCGCTGCATCGTTAGTGCGGCTGGCGGTAGGTGAGAAATGGACGAGAGAGATGCTCTGTGTCACAGAGAGGACCACGCCGTTCTGGGAGCTAGCGGTTAGGCAGACACTAAGCGAGGAAGGGTCCTGTTTACAAAGCCCCAGAGGGAAAAGATTCTAGGGGAGAAAGAGAATCCTACCAAAGGTCCTTGCACTGGAAAACCCCCTGGTGCTGTCTGATAGGAGCCACTATGGTGGGCGCTGAGGGCTGCACCTGCTGCTGTAAGGAGGGGCCTTGCTCACCAAGATTTCATGCAAAGTATTAGCTACTGGAAAGTTGTAGAGAAGTGGGCACGGCCTTCTCTAGAATAAGCTTCTCTGGAGGGTTTTTATTTTCCTGGCAGAACAGGGGAGGAACCCTCAAGTGTTCCCCAGGGTTTGGGGCTCCTGGGATCCCCTGTCCAGGCAGGTTATCGCCGCAGTACAAACACCTTCTCTGGGCTGCAGGGTGTCTCTCTCCCAAGGCCCGGAGGGCAGACTCTGCGATCTGAGAGCCCTTCGCCTGCGTGTGGCAGCAGAGCCCGGCGTCCCCTTGGATGTCCCTTACATCTTTAACGAGGAGCCTGGAGGCTCTGTATAAATAAAACGGCCGAATTATTAAATTATCTCTCTACAGGGCCTCTTATATTAGTCCTAATTAAGTGTTGCCTTTCATGTTAACAAACAGTGCTCAGAAAGGATTCCAATTTTTAATTCCAACCTAATAGAAGTCGGAGGCCTTAGAAATTTCTAGAATGTAGTTTTTCAGACATTGTCCTGAATTTTAACATTCTCATTAAGCACGGTGACTATCCAGTTCATCCCAAGGCTGAAATACTTGCAGGATTTCTGCTTCTGTCTGTATGGAATCTCAGGTACTGGGTTTATATTGCTTCCTGGAATAATTTCAAGAAAGGAGAAACTGGTAGAAAGCTTGCTGTGTAAGTATGAGATGCAGGATTTGAACCTTTAGCATCCATGGAAAAGGCTGGTCAAGATAGTGTGTGCCTATAATTCTAATGGAAAACAAAAATAAGAAAATCCCTGCATGATCAGCTGGCCTTGCTCAATCAGTGAGTTCCAGGATCCAGACCTTGTTTCAGAAAATGTGGTGAAAGGCTGGGAAATGACTCTCTGATGAAAACCTTTGCCTCGCAAATAAGAAGACCTGAGTTCAAAACCCAGATCTCATGTAAAAATACCCAGAGGACATGATGGTGGCCTGAACTTCCAGTCCCGGAAGGCAGAGTCTGGGAAACCCTAGAACAAAGCAATAAAATGGTAAAATAATCTAGGATGGTTCCAGGTATCATCCTTGTGTCTCCACAGGCACATACACTCAACTTCCCTCTGGTACACACACACACACACACACACACACACACACATTCAATAAAACAAAATGGGATGGCAACCAATAGAGGGAACATCAGACATCAGCCTCCGATTTCGTACTAACTCAGATAAGTACTCACACCTACCAGGTTGTGTGCACATATACACATAAACATGGTCAATAGATCAGAAAGTTTTTCAATAAGGGATGGTCAGGTGGACTGAGACAAGAGAAAGAGAACAGATGAACCCACAGTGGACCCAACTCAGGGTCTGGAGAGGGGCTTCCTAGCCATGGGACAAAGAGTAAAGTCTACACATGGAGATGTATGGAGGGTTGACGGGACCTGCCATGGGTTGCTGGGGACAGAGCAGCAACAACTAAGTCAGGTTGAGTTCTGACCTTGCTGGGTTCGACTTCTTGGGAGATGGAGAATCTGTAACTCAATCAAAAGAAATTCAAATTTCAGAATAGGGGAAACTGTCAATGGAACTGAGAGGAAAGTTGAGTAGAATGTAACTGGGGAGGATGGTCATCAATAGCTGCTGAACCAGGGGACTTTGCTTACAAGTTGATGTTCATCGATTTCTATTGTTTTCTTAGAGGAGGACCGTCATGAAGTATTTCAATACAAAAATTATCATTATGTATAAATTATATGCAAATTATATGCATGCATATACATATAGAGGGAGAGTTATTTTATGTGCAAGTGTAAAGTTAACATAGTAATTATTTGCAACTTTTTAAATGTTGACAATATGTGCTAAGTAAGGTATATGTGCCAGTAAGGTATATTTATCAACTTGAAAATTGAGGGCTGAGTTCTGGGCACAATTGTGATGAGTTACTAGCAGAGACAAACCCTGAGCGGGTCTGCCTGCAGGAGAGTATCTAATTGATGTGGGAAGATCCAACCCACAGTGGGTGGGGCCATCCCCGGGCAAAAGGATAAGACAAGAGGGAGGACCACCTGTTTAGTAGCTTGACCTGCTTCAGTGCACATTGGCAGTTGGCAGTCTGCAAGCGAGGAGGTGTGTCCCTCTCTCAGCAATCCCCATGGATATGGTATGGCCAGTCCACTTGGTTCCTGGTATTGGTGTGAACTCTCCTACCAAACAGGACCAGGAACTGTAACCAGAATTATAAGTAAGGATAAAGTTCCTTGTTCAACTAAGTTGCCTGGTTGTGAATTTATCAGCCACATGCAGATGATGCCAGTGGTATTTGTCCATTGAATATGCATGATGCTTCTTCACTACTTTATTTTAAGCGTGCATGCTAGGATCTGCATCGAATTCATTTAACCTTTATAGTTTGAGAGGAAATATAGAATTATCATTTAAAACCAAGAAAAATAAATTAGCAGTGACTGTTTTGGGTAGGTCACCGTGCTGTCCGACAGTATCAGTAAAGGACAGTCTGTCCTGGGAAAGCAATTTTCACATGTGCAAAGGCCCTGACTATACATCTCCCCTCCAACATGCTCTTTGATGTACAGAGTACATAGGTTACCCCAGTCTTTAGTGAGATTTTCATTCCACTTTCACATCGCTCACTTTATTCAGCCTTCCCGACCCACTGCAACCTTTTTATTCCCATCTCAATAGAACAAAGATTATCTATACAGTGTTCATACTGTGATCCTTACATTTTGCTCCCAAGATGTCTTTTCTTTCTGGAGCCTGTATCCTTCTTTTCCATGATGGAATTCCATCCCCCCCACACACACACAAGAATGCTTCTTTATGTCTTCAAGGGCTTTCTCCAGTATCTACAGCTTTATAGGTAACCTTAGAGTCCTTGAAATTCCCAGAAAGTTACAAGAGGCAGACAGACGACTTCAGCTTTAGCATATGAAGACTCTTGATGAACTTACCCCAAACGTGTCCTGTTGAGCACAGACTGTCCCCAAATCTGTAGCATCACATCTATTGGTGTGGCTGGGATGGTTAAATCTGAGTGACCCGCGGGATGGTGTTCAATTCACATCATGTTTTTCATGATGAGTCTCCTCCTCGCTAACCAGCCTGCATAGTACCAGAAAGTACTATGCAAACTGCTAGGGGAAAAAAACAGCCAATAGTCTTATCAATCTGTGAAAGCTGCAAGCTGCACTAACAACCATCTTCAAGAGGTGATGTCAGTGTAATAGTGGTATGAATGTCAAGAGGGTAACCAACTGCTTTCTGATTAGATTTGAGTCCTGGTTTAAGGAACACATTCCTGGTACTGTAAACCAGGACAAGAACCTACGGAAGGGGAGGATATCGTCTAGGTTGGGGCAGGATAAACTGCTAAGGCTTAGCTGTGAAGATTTGCTATCAAACTGCATTTTAAACATTTAGCATTATACTCATAACCTAGAAGTTTCCTTTTACAGTGGAAGGTATTTATTTAATAAAGAAATCCACAATTGGCCAATGTGCAGAAAGTGAGTGATAACGGACTGCTTGGCCCTGAACAGGATATCTAAACCACCCACCTTCCCCAAGGTTTAGGGAACATTGTGCAAAGAGGGGGCAGTAAGAATGAAGGAGCCTGAAGGTGGGCAGGGGTACGGCCAGATAGTATCTTCTTCACAGGGCAGGGGCTGCTGCACCCATGAGCTCACTTAGCTGTGTGTACTTCCAGAAGACCTATGTCGCATTTAGAGTATCAACATTTCATCATAGAGGGTAAATCTCAACAGGCTCTGCATCCCCCTGAGTGAAGGTTGATGGTTCATGCTGGATTGGGGTCGGGAGGGGAAGGAGGATGCTGTCCACAAGGGAACACTCACTGATACATGATTCAGGCTCCAGCAAGTGCTCAGGCAAGTGCCATCAAAGGCAGCCCAGGTGAAACCCAGCAGGACACAGATGCGAAAAGGTATGAAATTGGGATAGAGACTGGCATGGAATGAGAAGTGTTGTAATGGAGAAAGGAGGTGGGGGGATGAAATTGGAGGTTAAAATGTTGTCAACTTACCCAACTTGTGTATGAAATTCTAAAATAATCTAAAAAAATAAATAAATAAAAGCTGGGTACCCAACCCCCGTATCTTTACTAGTCTCCAAATGGGAGAATTCTGAACAAAACCCTCCAGTTCTGTTCGTTTTCTTATCCAAAGCCAGGTGCTCGCCATCGTACCTGCAATTTTGGCCGAATTATCTCTGTGTTTTAACCCACCAAGGTTATTAGTGCAGACAATTAGGAAAAATAGAATTTGAACACACTGGGCCTTTAGGGAGAAAGGAGCTGCGTAAATCCAAGGTGTCCAGACAATTAGCATCCACGGTAATAAAAGTCAAGTGGGATGCTTACGGAGATGAACCTGAGCTTCAGAAATCACCAATTCTATTGCAAAGTATGTTTGCAAAATGCTCAAGAATGCTTTCCACCCATCTCTTTTGGTCCAACTCTGCTCAGAAACATTGGCTGCTCTTGTGGGTAGTGGAGGAGATAGGGTGAGTAAGACCCAATTAAATTATAATTCCAGTAATCTTCTTGCACTTTGATTCATGATGTCGGTTAAAATTGAGGAGGAAAACCCTCCGACATCTTGCTCAAACCAAAGCCATTTATCTCTGCCTTTCGCTGAGAGTCTTGGAGAGTCACTCCTATTTCCATCAGAGTAAAATTCAAATATCCCAGATGTGCAACTTGAGGCCTGGGATTGGAGCCAGGACAAAAGAAAAGATATTAGTGGGAACACTGAGGGAAAAGTGCTGCAGGCCAGAGTTGTGGCCTCGAGACCAGGGCTCCCCCCGGACCAGGTGAGGCAAGGCTTCGGCTAAATGGAGAACAGAAACACACAACTCTCTAGGGTGAGTGAATCTGGACCCGTTTACTGAAACTTTGTGACAGCTTTTACACAGAAAATTCTGGGATAAAGACACACATTCTCCAGCAGAAATCACCTTCAGGAAGGACATTTTTTTTTTCAAGAACCTAACCTATTGTTTGAGGGTAAAGGCACTTAACAAAACCATTCTCCCAGTATTTCCAAATCTAGCTAATCTATAAAGCTCCACCAGATAGCCATGGGGCTGAGCCCACATAGTTGTCGTTGTTTTAACAGAGACTGCATTTTTAAAATACACAGAGGAGGAATGAGCTCCTTTTGACTTCAATAAGAAACATGTTTTTCATTACAATTAACTATATGTGTGCCCAACATCCCAGAAGTCCCAGCGTGAGCTTTTGCTGTTGTTCTGTCCAGGTTGGTCCTCTCAGTCAGGCGGGTTGACATCAGCACCAGGCATGGCCGCAGGTTCTAGCTTGGGAAGTTGCATGCGACCCAAACAGACAACACAGACTTGCCTGGTCCGTTCCTCCTACATATCCATCCTTTCTGACAGCCAGCAACCAGAGTTCTTTGTTCTGACCTTGTTGACCCCGCCTCAGAGGAGGTCCATCATAATGGACTGCGCCTAGCTTAGGTCGGACACGACCCTTGTGTGGAGCCTTACTCGTCATTGGCTACCAACCCTTGAAAGCCCTCTTCTCTGGAGGACATGCCAGAATATGTGGATAGTAGATTAGGCCAAGGCCTCACGAATCTCTGCAATCCAAGTTTGGACCATGTCTCTAGGGGGCCATGGCTTGGATGTTCAAGGGCCATAAGAGCCTGTAGCATAGTCTTGATGATGGAGCACTGCTGAGAGATGTGCTGAAGGAAACACTTAAGCAATACAATTATTAAAAGAACAATTCCTCCTATGATAGTGTAAATTACAATCCAAGAGGGATCAAACATCCTTTTAAAGTTCTAGTGAACAGATGGCATAGTCTCATACTTCTAGAATTTCTGAGTTAGTTCATAGGTGGGAATTTTACCCACCTATGTTTTATTTTTTTATTATTATTATTATTTATTCAACTGTGCGCATGTGCGTGTGTATGTGTGCGCGCGTGTGTGTGTGTGTCTGTGTGTGTGTGTGTGTCTGTATGTGTAGAACCACGGACGAATTCGCGAACCACCATGGACGCCTCCACCTCCTTCTGCCCCGGGATTCACAGGCTTCGCCCTACCAGGACCAGAAGCACAGGCTGCCCCCGCTTCCACCTGGCGTCGTCTATATGTGGGGTCTGGGATCCGAACTCAGGACCTTCCGCCTGCAAGGCGGAGGCTTAACCCCTGAGCCACCTCTCCAGCCCCCACCTATGTTTTAAGACTCTTGATGTTGCTCTCTGATTTCTTTAAAATCAGTGTATACATTCTGGCTAACAAGTCTACTTACTACTCTGTGTGACTAGACATAAAATCTCTAGTTGCAATTTGATTTAAAGTTAAAAGCAAGCTTTTTCTCTAGATCAGAGAGCAGGAAGCTAGTCCCAAAAAACCTAAGAACAGGTAGGAGGCACACCCAATTCCCAGAAGAATTCCTCCTGCCAGGGGCAAAACTTAAATTACAAAGGGAGGAATCCCTAGCACCTGCCCATGGGCGTTACTGTGACATTCCCCAGAGAACAGGCTTTAGGCCCAAACTGGGCAGAAACACCAAGGCCTGACAATTCCTGTACTTTACTTATTTTTCTTATTTATTTCAAATAATGCCATATCCTTTTTCCAAAAGATGTTTCTTTGAATCCATCTTATCCGAACTGAGACCTAGTCTACCAGATTGGTGGGATTAGGACGTGTCAGAAAAGCAGCACAGCCTGGAGATTGGTGAATGGAAGCAGACTGGTACTGGTGTCCAAATTTCGCCACAGGAATCTACTTAGATAAGATATTGGTGTTAAAGGAAGTTGGCGTGGTGCCTTAGACCTCTGGGCTTTCTCTATGTTTCATAAATCTAAAACAGGTTGGACAAAGCAAACAAACACTGCTGTCACCCTCAGAGGCCCACAGGCTTTGGTCCTGAATGGTCTCTGCGCCTGTGACACCACACTGTCTTCTGCGTGTGCTCCACCGACGTATTCCAGTGATCTTCTGCGCTCTGACTCATGACGCCCACGGCAGCTGAGAAAGCAAACCCCTTTAGCATGGCTGAACCCAAAGTCTTTTCATCTCTGCCTCCTGCTTAGATCCTCGGGGAGACGCTCCCACTCCCATGACAGTACAAGTGGAACCTTCCAGACGTGCATCTTGCATGTAGCTTTTCACCATCCTGTGACTCTGCCTGTACTAGGCTGGATCGTTGTCCCATGCACAATCTCCGTGGCGGCCATCTTCGACTCCAGCATCACCTCTTCCAAACTCTTCAGGTGCAAGTTCTCATTACACATGGCACCCCAAAGCTCCCCCTTTTAGCTACTGCCTTCCCTCACAGTGCTTGCACTTCCGACCTACTCTGCCACACTCTCGCTTATTGTTCTGCGATTCTTTTTCCTCCTTCATTAAATCTCTAGCTCTTGTAGGGAGGAGTGTTCATCCCTTTCCCTGTGCATTTCCAGCCCCTGGAATTAAACCCAATTCATCCTTAGTGTTTCATGGATCTGTAATGAACCTAATATTAAATGCTACATCAAAATCTAGACATGTAATAGTGTTGTACTTTAATCAAGGAGACTTTGTGGAGACATCAGAGCAGCCTAAGATTTATTATTATTACTACTATTTTCATGTATGTGTATATGTGTGTTTGCATGTGATGGGCTCATAAATATGTCCAGATGGACGTGCACAAGTGCACTTGCATGAGCATGCATGTGGAGACCCGCGGATTGTATTAGGAATTATCCTCACCTGCTCTTCCACTTTTTGGATGTGTACCTACCTGGGGCTTTAGTTCAACCCAGAGCACACGACTAGGACTAGTGTGGCTCACTACCAGCTCGGTGACCTTCTAAGACTGGAGTGACAGACATGCCATGACATCCACCTGACCTTTTCAAACCTGGACACCCAGATACCCAGGAAGCTGAGGCAGGAAGATCACAAGTTCAAGACCAGTCTGGGCAACAAAATAAACCTGATCTTAAAAAGACAAAAAAACTTAAACTAAAGAGTCAGGGGTGAGGTTAAGCTCGGTGGTAGAAAATTTGTGTAGCATGTGCAAGACTGCAAGTTCAACCTTCAGTGTGGTCACAAAAGACAGAGGGGGGAGAGAAAGAGAGAGATAAAAAGAGAGACGGGATTTCTAGAGCATAAACTATAATAAAGTCTCTTAAGAGGATTTGGAAGTGGTAGGTTTGGACTATGAACAGTGGTATGTGTGAATGAAGGTGTAGGTGGGGGATGCATGTGAGTTGTGTGTGACATGTGTATGACATGTTTATGTTCACTTGTGTGCACAGGCTGCATGGGTGCATATGCATTGGAGTCAACACTAAGTGTTTTCTTCAATCATTCTCCACCCTACTTTTTGAAACAGGGTCTCTCACTGAACTTGGAACTCATTAACTCAGCTAGGGTGACTGTCTCTTGAGCTCAGAGATTCACTCGTCTCTACTCCCTCTGGTCCTATAGCTACTCATCGACATCTCCAGATGTTACATGAGTGCCAGGGATCCAAACCTGGGTCCTCTGCTGCTGCAAGGAGCAAGTTACCTACTGAGCCCCCTTCCCAGCCCCTCATGACCTGGTTGTCTGCTTTCATGGTGCCCTCCCCTAACTGAACTGTTACTAAAAGGTTGTGTGGTCCCACCACAGGCTGACCAGCTGACTTGCACGAATCCACCCATCTTCAGAGAGTTTGCAAACTTGGGCTTTTCATCACATACCCCAGATTGACATGATGCTACCCAAATGAGGCCTGCACCCCGGGTGCTGCATCTCCAAGCACACCGATGAGCCAGTTCCTCCAGCCTTCTTAAGAGGACATTAGAAATAAGTCCATGGAAATGGCGTACGGTAATTATGATAAGCATGCAGGAAATGTGGATGGGCCTCCTGTTCCCAGCTATGCTCCTGGGCAGTTATGCTAAACGAACTGCACTGTCACTCTTCCTAAAAGGATTTCCCCCACCTCTCTCTCTTTCCTTTTGAAAGTGAAATAAAATTATTCCAAGTTTTATATTTTATTTTACCCTTTAATAAGGAGTGACTGCTCTCTGCTAAAGAAGGCGGTAATCCCATTTCCTCGTAGCCAGTCTTGGAGAACATTTCAGAGGCCTTTTCTGAAAGGTTTAGGCAAAGATAACAAAATGTCGGGGAGAGCCGCGGGGTAGGGTTGAATGGGCAAGCCAGCTTGTAATCTCAAATTCAATATAAAAGATCGAAAGCGTTGAATCATCACAAGGCCCAGGCAGCTTCTGCATCAGGGTGTTCTATCTGAAGTGGAATGCAACTGCGTGATTGCATTAGGATCGATACATTATACCGTAGTCTCTTCATACACAGCGCCGTCGAAATGGGGCACCTCTGTGGTCTGTGAGCAAGGCTTCCATGATTTCAGTCAGGAGAGCCATCGGAAGCATCGGCTGACTCCAGTCGCTGCCCCATCTGCCTTGGAGATAGAAGAGCTCTTCTAGGGAGACCGAGGCTTGTTCTGCATGTCAAACTGTGGTCTAGAGCTCTGAGTTCCTCAGACTCAGAATGCTGCATCCCAAGCTCCACAACCACCCACTGAATAATGATGGTGCTTGTGAAGGTGAATGTCACGGGGAGTTAAGGGTGGGTGCTGTTTTTTTAACGTATGTGTGTATGGGGTGTGTGCTTACTTATGGACACGCCTGTATGTGTTTGCAAGGGAGTGGGTATATGTGTGTGCGCTTGTATGCGTATCAGCGTGTGCCCTGCGGAGGCCCAAGGGTGATATCGGAAAGCATCCTCAATTGTTCTTTCACCTTCCCATCCTGATCCTGGGTCTGTAAGTAAGCCCAGAGCATGTCATTAGGGATAGTCTGGGTAGCCAACTTGCTCTAAGGGTCTTAGACGCTACCTTCCAGGACTAAAATTATAAGTAGACTGCCACAGCTGTCCAGCCTTTTTATGTGGGATCTGAACTCGGGTCCTTTTGCTTGTGAGGCAGGAGCTTTAACCACTGAGCCATCTCCCCAGCCAGGCTGGATTCACTTGACCAGCATCATGTGCGTGAACCGCGCCAGCAACCATGAATATCAGGCAGCAACATCAGATCTCAGTCCTCCGCTGGTCTCCTGGGTCTAGCCCCTCACACCGAGGATGAACCATCAGTACCGTTCTCAGAGTGAATCTGCAAATCTGCCTCCCCGGTGGGGAGATGTGAGCTGTGGAAAGATGCTGTGGTACCATGTGACGTGTCCTCTACAGGCTGAAGTGATTGTAGACTGGATCCTCAGCCGATGTTGCCAATTGAGAACTGTAGAACCTTCGGGAAGTACAACCTAGCTGGAGAAAGTGGGTCTTGAGGAGGATAACCCCCGCTTCCAATCTTCTTTCTGCCTCCCATACCACTGAGATATGAAGAGACCCGGGGACAGATTCCCATTCCTTGGTCCTACTGGGGCCATGCCAGCCCACCGTGATAGACTGGTCCCTCTCACTGTGGGCTAAAATAAATCCTTCTTGTCCTAAGTTGCTTCTTGTCAAATACTTAGTCATGTGGTAATGAGAAAAGTAATTAAAATAAACGTTGTAGATCTTCAGGCAGGTAGCCAGGGAACTAGAGAACCTGATCATGATTTGTTTCCAAGTCCAGGTATGTAAAAATAACACGGTCACCTCCTTGGGATACAAAGCAGTGGCTTTTAAAATGGAGGTACATATCTAGCATCTGGGTGCATTGTTTAAAAAAGGATTCTTCGTGGAGCCGGGGAGATGGCTTCGTTGATAAAGTGCTTGCCACACAAGCCCAAGGACCTGAGTTCAAATCCCCAGCACCCACATAAAAGCCAGGCATGGTGGCACATGCCCACAGTCTCAGTATTAAAGAGGCAAAGTCAGGAGGATCTCTGGAGCTCACTGGCCAGATGGTCTCGGCAATTGATGAGCTTCAGGTTCAGTGACAGATCCTCTGGCAGTAATCAAGGTAGAAAGTAATCAAGGAAGACACCTGACATCAACCTCTGGCCTCCAGGTGCAAGCACACACATATATGCAAACATACATGAACACAATTACCACACAATCACACACACACACACACACACACACACACACACACACACTGTGCTTGCTTGATGGGGAATCATCCTGGATTGCTTCTACCTCCTTTTTGCTTCACTCTGGGATTTCCCAGGCACTATTCACCAGGGGTGGAAGTGTAGGCCTCTACCGTTTCCGCCTGGCGTTTTCATGTGGGACCTGGGATCTGAACTCAATACTTGCTGCTTGTGAGGCAGAGTCTTAACCCCTGATCCATCTCTCCAGTCCCCCTGCCTCCACTTCTTGAGAGTCAGAATTATACAGACAAGCTGCCAGGCCTGCTCAGATTCTCTGTGGCATCTGGGAATCCATATCCCAGTCTCCTTACACTTGCACGGCAATCACTTTATCAACCAAGTCATCTCCTCCTCATTCTCCTCCTCTTCTCCTCCTCTTATTCTTCCTCCTCTTCTCCCTTCTCCTCCTTTCCTCCTCCTCTTCCTCTTCCTTCTTTTTCTTTTAATTTTAAGAACAGGGCTCACATCGTAACCTAGGAATGACCTGAAATTCATTGTGTGGCCTCGAATTCACACCCATTTGTCTGCCTCAGCCTTCCGAGTATTGGGGTTATGGGTGTATGCCCCACACCTGACACATTCCAGGTTTGTTTGGGGCTCTGTGATGACTGAGAATCTAAATGAAAAAGATTTCCTCCAAGAAGTCTTCTGTCTTCTCCTCTAGCTGAGTTATGTATCCAGAGGTCCTTCTAACATCACTCTTCTTAGTTGTGTGGCTTGTTATCTTGTCTTGATAGAACTAGAAGCTCTCAAGGGCTCTTAACGTGCCTTCTGCATCCTCTGTCCTCACATCTGATAAACTTCTTTGTACCAACAGCAAGTGTGCTCTTTAAACAGTAATCAAGTACAACAGAATAGACACAGAATATTTGTTGTTCCAAGATGAAATGTGGTGGATGCAGCTCACAGGGCAAAGTTGGTCTACTGTTTACAAATAAAACTTTATCGGAACACAGACACGTCAGAGCTCATTTGTGCATCTGTCACCTGTGGCTGCCTTCACATACATCTGCATTTGGCCTCCAGAACCAAGCTATTAACGCTATGGCTAAAGAATGTATTACAAAGGACATTTCTATGTTGTGAGGCAGTTTTTTACCATTTCTAAGCATGTGATGAGTTTTCCATGTTTGATTTTCCTGTGCAGGAGAAAGTAGCCTCTTGGTGAAGGACCAGGAACTCAAAAATAAGGTGACTATTGTCCCTCTGCAGGAATTGTGTGCTTTACATGAGGGATAGTTTGTGACTCAGCCTGTCACAGTTCACAGAAAATGATAACAGCATGCTTTGGTATACATTGGGAGGAAAAACTTCAGTTTTGGAACAAAGCTGATAGAACACGTGTGTCTCTGACCGAAGCATTTGTACAGGGAGAAGCAATTAGCAAAGAAAACCCTGGGATCTCGCTGAGATCAGTTCTGTTTCAAATTCGTCTCCCAGGTTCTGTAGCACAATTGTGCTTTTGGCTGTTTTCTCAGCTCTGGACAATTAGCATAATGTATAGAATTGCCATTTGGTTCATTTAAATCTTGCATAATACATGAGATGGAACAAAATCTTCAAGCTAGGTGGAATTGAAAATTCAGTACAAAAAAAAGTGAACAGTTTTTCTTTTTAAATTGAGGTTTGAGGTGGACTGGGTTTCTGAGTAGGCCAGGAGGATTAAAGATAATCAGGCTGTTTGGGTAAGGAGAGGAAAGAGGTGTGAGAGAGTCACTCCTAAGGAGGTTGGGTTGCAATGAGAGGAGGAAGCTGCAAGAGAGTCACTCCTAAGAAGGGTGGGTTTGCAGTGAGGGAGGAAGCTGTAAGAGAATCATTCCTGAGGAGGGTGGGTTTGCAATGAGACGGGGAAGCTGCAAGAGAGCCACTCCTGAGGAGGGCAGGTTTTCAAGAAGAAATCTCAAAAGATTCATTCCTATGAAGGATACATTTGCAGATTGAGGGGATTAGCTACCTCTTTTCAGCCGTGCTGAGATACAGGATCCAGAGACTTATCTTTAGGGTACCTTAAGCAGAAGCAGGCTGCTGATGAGATCCTAGCATACGCTTTCAATTAGTTGTGGGAGGAGCTGACATTGACAGAGATATGTGCCTCCCTCCACGTGTTTCATTTTAAGTAGGGATGCTCAGTCGACATCATCCCACTCAGCACGATGGGAAAGACTGTGGTGGAGGAATTGTGTTAGGACATAATGGTGGAGAGTGACAGAGGAGGGCTGGTCACTGTCTACAGTAACCAGACTGTGAAGACTGCCCACATTCCCCACATCCACTCCAGTGGCAGGAATACGAGAATCCCAGGGAAATATAGAAAGAAGGTGCTTGTTTCTGCCAGGAAGTATCCAGCTTTCTTGGATGCCCTCTGCTTCCTCAGCTCCTTCTCTTGGTCCCTGGACCAGATAATAAAAGGCTCGCGGGGAGAGGGCAGAAGGAAGTTTCAGAGATGGTTCTCCTCCCACATGCCTGGCGAAGTCCTAGAGAGCTCAGAGCAAAGAGCCAAGAAATGTTCTCTGTCCATATCTGGAACAACCGGGATTGTTGGGTTTTCCATGACTTGAGGGGCTCTGAAATGAGTTTGCCTCATATTTAACCACCCTTTAGAAAATGCTCATGTTCTTTTCAAATGCTCTGCAGTGGCTTGGCCAGGAGTGGCCACACAGACCTCCCCCCAACCACTTTGCTTCTCTGCCTTCCATGCACTACCTAACTATCCCAAGAAGCCCACATTCCCGCTGTACCTCGTGTCTTGTCATCATCAACATCAGTCAGTGATAAATTGTTGATCACAGGCACAGAGCCCAGCAGAGTGTAGACAGGTCAACCACTAGGTACCAAATAGTGGTCTAGCACCGGGGGCAATGGCAGATGCTGTCCTAAGAACTGAAGGGACTGAGTCATTATAGCCTAGCTGTTAGTGCTGATCCTATTTATAGATGAATGAAAGGAAGCACAGAGAAATCATATTACTTACTCTCAGCCACTCAAGTGGAGCAACGGGACTGGAGTTCAAATTCAGAAAGAAAGAGAGAAAGAGAGAGAGAAAGAGAGAAAGAGCGAGAAAGAGAGAGAGAGAGAAAGAAGAAAGAAAGAAAGAAAGAAAGAAAGAAAGAAAGAAAGAAAGAAAGAAAGAAAGAAAGAAAGAAAGAAAGAAAGAAAGAAAGAAAGAAGAAGGAAAAAGGAAGAGAAGGAAGGAAGGAAGGAAGGAAGGAAGGAAGGAAGGAAGGAAGGAAGGAAGGAAGGAAGGAAGGAAGGAAGGAAGGAAGGTTATGGAGATGGCATGGAGCTCAAAGGCTCTGTCTTGCAAGCGAAAGGATCTGTGTTTACATGTAAAAATGCCAGGCAGAAATGGTGGCTGACTGAGATTCTGACCCTGGAAGTCTGGGAAACCCCAGAGCAAAGCAATAAGGAGGTAGACCAATCCAGATGATTCCTGATGTCACCCTTGGACCTCCACAGATACACACAAGTACCCTTTGAACACATAAACATACACAATACACATGAAAAGATGATAGATAGATAGATAGATAGATAGATAGATAGATAGATAGATAGATAGATAGATAGACAGACAGACAGACAGACAGACAGACAGACAGACAGAGGATTGATAGAGAAGCTGTTCTGTCTGTGAGGACTTGAAAGCAAGACCCATTATGTAACTCTGTTGTTGGTGACACATTGCTCTGGAAGCTGGAGAAGATTAACCCAGTCACCTGGACCATCTACGTCCTTCCCTGCTGTGTGAACGCTTGACACTTCCCAGGCTCCTCCCATCTCTCCAAAGGATGGACAAGGAATTTGAGTCAGCCTGTCTCAGTCCCCTCCAGCCCTTCTTCCTCAGGCATCATTTGAGTTGAGCGTCGAGTTTATTTGAGCTGAAGGATGTGTTCCTTAAATCCGCATCACCTGGGCAGACTCATCCCTGCCGGGCCAGCAGCGCAGCGTTAGCTGCATCCACAGCTGCGTGATTAACTTATTTGTTTGCCGACAGAGCTCAAATGTAAGCGCAGGGAGCCAGGAGGCTCTGCTCAGACCCGTTTTGAAGTAGGATTGTGAGAAAACCCGAGACGTGGGTTTTTAATTTTTATTCCCTGACTGCCTATTATTATTTTTTAATGGAAAATAACTTTTCACAACCTCGCTCCATCTTAAATGGAGAAAGTGCAATATTGTCTAGCATGGGGTAGGACATTGATTGAGTATGCATGATTTTTCTTACCCCTCCCTTCCACCCTTTCTTTGGTTCTCTGTACACATTCAATATAGTTACAGTTTTGCTTAGCACATATATATTTTCCCTCTGAACTTTTTTCGATTGCTTTTTTATCAGGTTTACAAATCAAATCAAATAGGTATATTGCAGAGCCCTGTGATATTATTTTTCGGAGCTTATAGTACAATGTATTGAATTATGCCAGCCTGTGCACTGCCCTGGCTCCTCTCTGGAGAGGGAGAGAGAGAGAGAGAGAGAGAGAGAGAGAGAGAGAGAGAGAGAGAGAGAGAGAATAGAAATCCACCCGGCGCCCAGCATTGCTGGCTGAAGCAAGACTGCTATTCAGGCTGCAAGAAGAGACAGAACACGTGTTTGTTACACAAATCAATTTGGTCCAAAGTACACGGCAGTGGATACTCAACCATCGCTCAGACAATATTGTCAACTTAATCAAATCCTGCCCCAAGACATTCGCAAGATTCTCCTTCTTTGGGAAATAAGTTGATTGGTGCAGGAGAGAGAAGCGATGGGGTATGGAGAAGTACACTTTTTATTTATCACCGTGAAGGGTTTTGTGTGCAGAGGGGAGGATGTTGGTAGGAGAGAAGAGAGGCTGCATGCTCACTAGTCTGACCATAGGGAAAATCATTCGCATTCATGCCCTGTCCACAGTCTTGGGGTTTCATACCATGGAGGAAGAATTAACAATACTCATTGAAATAATTGTCGGGAATGGTTCAGGAAAGGTTCACGGAGTGCCTGCTGCCTGCTAGAGAACGGGATTGGAAGTGAATGTGATCGAGTGCTTACCCATGGGAGGCTTATCATCCACCAGGATAGAGAGATGGGCAAAGCGCAGATGATTGTGACTAATGAAAGCTCAGCAGAGAATTGTGGGAATTCACAAGTGCCTCAAGCAGCAGCCAGATGTGTTGGGTTTTGGTGCGTTCTATCCGCTCCGCTCGGATAGCATTCCTTTCCCCAGCCCGTCAGCACGGAGAGCAGGGCGGTGGTAAATCTTAGTCTTTTAAGTGCTTTACAGTTGTCTGCTGGGCCTGTCCTTAAATTCTCCACGCCGTCTTCATTTTGCTCTTGAGAGCAAGTTTGGTAGAGTCTAGTATGTAGTTGGGCATCTTAGATTCACTCCTGTCTCCTAGCTCTGTGACTCCGGATGACCTACCTAACCTCTCTGAACCACGGGTTTCCAGCTTGTTGATTCGCTGAGAACCCTGTCATGTGACAATGGGTCAGCATGGCATGACCACAGCAAAGCTTTCTTTCCATTTCTCTGTCTTCGACTCCTTCACCCATGTCCACACTGTCCACATCAGCCACCCATGGGCAAGCGCGTTCCTTTGGCACCGTGAATCACCAGCACCCACGCGTCTCCTCCCGTCAGGTCGGGGCACACACGGGTGTCTTAGCCGACGCTGCCTGTGAGGTCTGTGGATCCTCCGGGGAGCTTGGAACCTCCTGCAAAATTTGAGAGGACATGCATTGCAGTTCCCACAGAGCCTTGGGTGTCCAGTTTCCACAACCCCTTCCGTACCCACGGACCTTCACGAGCATGGAGATGAGTTGGCACATCTGCAAGGTGAAGGGTGGGGCTCAGCAACAAGTAGTGGTAGTCCTGGCAGCGACAAAGGAGACCCAAGCCGCACATGCAATAGCTACAGCTCTCTGTTCTCGTGCCACCACCTGAGACGGTTGACACTAATATTTGTTACATTCATCATTTTAAGTTCAGCTTCGACAGTTACTCATCTTCCTTCTCAAAGGGTATACCTGCATCCTTATCCTAGAGGTTCTCTCTCTCTCTCTCTCTCTCTCTCTCTCTCTCTCTCTCTCTCTTTCTCTCCAGCTTTCTCTACTTTCTTCCCTCTGAACCCTATTCTCCACTCTATGCCCACTGATTAAAATAATGCAATCCAATAGAACTTTCTGGAATAATGACAGTATCACATGCCTCTGCTTTGGAATGTGTTTCAGGAGCAACTCTGGCTCAGGCCACAAAAGGTGTTACCTGACGGCCTCTCCGACAGAGGGACCCTTGTGAAATGTTGCCCTAAGCCACCGGGATGCCATTTCTCTCTGGGGCTCATGACTGGACCTCTTGCGCTTCCTGCTCCCCCTTGCCTGGCTGCTGGTCATTCTCCATTATCAAGACCTCGTGGCAGGCAGAGAGACTCATTACACATTCACACCACTGGGAAACTAGTTATTTTCTCTTCTTTGTCTCAAGACTGTTGGACAGATTCTGGTGGTTATTTTGGCTGTACAGAAGGAATCCAGGCCAATCTGTTTCTTGGTCAGGTGACTAGAAACTCTACTCTAGCCACCTTGCCCTGACTCTTTTGCCATACAAACAACCCACCATGTATCCAGAACAGTACAGCATGTTTCAGGCCTCCACATAAAGTACCAACCTCTTCCGTGTGCCTGCTGTGGCTCATGGACCAAATTTTTAATTCTTTTCAACTGCACTTTAACCACAAGTGCCAACATTTGGTTGAGTTCACTAGAGACCTCTGGAGTCTGATTGGAAAAACTTGAGTATCTGACTGTCAGTTTCTTGAAGCTTAAACGTAGACATAGGATTTCCAATGACAAGTCAATGTGCCCTTTGAGATCTGGAACGATGAGTAAAAAGTAGACACAAAATGCAAAAACTTAGTATGAAGAGAAAAAAAGAATATGAAGCACGTTTTGCCTTGATGAGGTGTTGAGATAGTATATTTGGTGAATGGGTTATAACTATATGCTGAATATTCGAATATTCACATTTCTTTGTGCTTTTAAAAAGATGAGTTCCTGAATTCCAAAAGTCTCTCCATTTCTCACATTTTTTAAAATTCAGGACTGTCTGAACCTGCTTCATCAGCATCTGAGAGCATCCAGGTGCTGGGTTACCTGTGCCTAGATCTTTAATAAGCCTCAGCCAGAAACCACAAATGCAAGAACATAAGAAAACATGCATGTCTGAAAGACATATACCAGTCTCTTGAAGTTGGAAACAGGGTCTTGTTTATTCAATCACTGAAGGCTTATCTATTGAGCTCCTACTGTATGCCAGGCAGCAACACAGAATGGTATCCACAGACATAGAAAATCCTCTTCATATGCACCTCTGTGGTCTGAAATGTATGGAACTAACAAACCCAATGCAGCTGGGGAGACGACACAAGACTTGCTCTGTCTGTCATCTCTTCTCTCCCCTTGGTTGACTGCTTCAAGAATCTGTCCTTTCTCTCTGAATTCAACTGCCTCTCATAGATTTACATCTACAATATTTGGGCTCCATAGGGATGAGTTGTTTCTAACACTGAAGAGACCCAAAAAAAAAAAAATCTCTTCTCCTAGTTCATATGCCAGAAAATTCAAGTTCAGAAAGATTGAAGAGGCTGGACCATATCCCAAGGACAGTGGGTTGTAGCTCAGAAATACCATGTTGCATGTAGTCCTTATCTGTACTTCTCCACACATCCTCCTGGTACCCACCAAAAGAGGCCAGACAGGCTGATTCTACTGCATCAACAGTGGGGTAGGCACAGATCTTGAACGGTGCCTATTTCCACATGACTATATGTATTCTTTCCAACAGTCAGCCCCGGATTGGTCGATACCAAAATCCAATTTCACTAGGATTAGCCACAGGTTGCTCAGAGCTATTCATTGAATTAGGAATGATCACATAGAGGGAGCCCCGCGGTGCTTTATGAAGGTCTTCATGGGAGCACTAAGTGATCTTCAGAAGATTAAAGTGCCACTGGTATTTTCTCAACATTTATAACCTGCACAGATATCTGGGGAGTTTGTTTATTAAGAAAAATTCTGCAGCCAACAGCCTGCTTCCTAATTGGGCTGTGTCATCGCGGGCCAACGCGCAAGCCATCCTGGTGGGTCTTCAACGTGCTTATTCTGCCAAATGCTACATGGAAGCTGGTCTCTTGGGCTTAGCGGATCTCCCATTCCCTAGGGTTTCATGAACCTTCTTGTGGAATCAGATGGCTGCATCTCAGAGCCGTGCACACCCACAGGTCTGAGGTATAGACAAGAAAACTGGTATTGACACTATTGGTAACAATCACGGCCACTGAAAGGCCCTCTCTGCATGGAACTTGGCCATTTATGACGATATCAAGGCCACTGTCCATGCTGAAGTGTCCAGCTCACGTGTATCGTGATCATTTAATGAATCATCTGATTAAATATGGAAAATTGGAAACCTTGCTAGTGGCTGGCAAAGAGATTCCCAGCCTGGCAGAAGGGTTAAGGGGCAACATCATGGTATCCATGGGTAAGTTCAGAAAGACAAGTGACCAGTCAGGGCTGATGAGTGAAAGACTGATCTCTGCTTGGGGATCTCACCGAAGTGAGTCCTGCTTTGACAGACAGAAATGGGACCAATCCGAGAGCAACATTGTCCTTTCTTTTGAACTTTATTGGAGCCAATAATTTCAAGAGACTCAGGCACTCTGGAGATTGAACGAGAATGTAAACCACTGTGAATACCCACTGTCTGGGGGATGGGCACTCCTGTTTGGTGTTCGTGGAATAGGGCTTTAGTAGCTTGGGCGTTGACAGTCCATATCCTAATTTCTGTCACCTGTACATAAATGTGACTTTGTTGGGGGGGTCTTTGGTCACCTTGTGCTTAAGGTAGGCTCTAAATCAAATGAACAATGCCCACGGGGAAAGAGAAAGCAGAAATAGTTTGTTGGGCACTCGGTAAGATGGCCAAAGAAGAACAAACACAGAGAATTCAGGCAGTCCCGAGTCAAGACATGCTCAGATCCATGAGACTGGAAGGGACAAGGAAGGAGTCTTCTGGGCCACCTCTGGAGGAAGCCTGGACCCTCTGGCACCTTCATTGTTTTGTATTTCTTTGATCTCTGTAACTATTAGAGAAGAAAGCTATCAGATTCTTAGTCATCTGTTGGGAGACCAAGCCAGAGATAGTATTCATTAACTTTCTGTCAGGTGACTGAATGCTCGGGATAATTACTTATAAGATGAGAAGGTTTCTTTTGGCTCAAGCTATAGACGTCTCTGTGGTTGCTTGGACCTGTGGCACAGCACGTCTTGGTGGGGTTGTGTGGTAGAGGGAAGCACAAAGGAAGGGAGGAGGGGTTTGTAGTTGGACAAGCCTGTGTCTAAATAGGTTGGGCCTATCTAATACATGGGCCTTTGAGAGGCCCAAATTCTTTAAACAGATGCAAAGTGGTTCCACAGATACTTTGTAAAAAAGTTCTCAAGAACTGGGGAGACGGCTCAAGGGTTTTAAAGCCTTTGTGCCCCACAAGCAAAAAGACCTGAGTTCAAAGCCCCAGATCCCATGTGAAAATGCCAGGTAGATTGGACGATGGCTTGTGCCTCCTTCCTAGAAAGCCCAGAGCAAAGAGCCCAGGCAGCAGAGCCCGATCGATTCTGATGTTTCCCTTGGGCCTCCACAGGCGTGGACACTCAAGCGTCTTCTTCTGCATGTGCTGCACACAGATACCCACGTGCCCATATGCAAATGCACCCACGAGAAAGTTCTCAGCATCATGGAAAGAGAAAGCAGACTAGGACTGACGGGAGGCAGTGACTATTCATGGGTTCTGGATTCTGTGGTCCTCATCACAGATGATCACATCGAGGTTCAGAAAGGCAAAGCAACCTGCCTGCGATCTGAACCTGGTGGAGAGTCGCAGGACTCACCGTCTCGGGTATCCCCGTGCGATGCAGCCTCGAGTCTCATGCTGAACCCAGACACCCTCATTTTGAGAGATTCTTCTTCCTGGACCTTCCTCTTCATCCTTTTCATCCGTCTTCCTCAACTCACCAAAGTTTGAAACCATTTGGACTTACTTTTTGTTTCACACATTTCCAGTAAAAAAAAAAAAAAATCCTTTCCCACAAAGGTATTCCTACACAAGAACTTATGGGTATTTGTATAAATGCATAGACTACAAAATGATTAATTGAGCGTTGTATGTTTTTATCAAAGGAAACACCACAAAGATTTCTCCAATGTCCTGTTTGAATAGAGATGATTAATTTTAATTTTTACATGAGCAGCATGATGCTATTAATCATTTAATATGTTTAATCATAATCTCTGTAATTCCTAATTAGGTTTATTAAACTGAAACGTTCAGCAGTTGTGCACAAATCCAAATCTAAGTCCCTTTCTTTGGGGTGAAGAAGAGCTCATTTGATTTTGCATTCAGACAGCAGTTTCTAACAGGATGGCTCAGGAACCTTGAGGTCTCGGCTCTTGCTTTTGCTCATTTAGAGCTCTGTGGTGAGGTGTTAAAACTCGCAGTCCTCTGCCAATTGCTGATGTCATGAATCAAGGTTATTTCTCTGCCTTGGTGGTGGAACCCAGTGTTCCGGCCCTGGAAAGAAGAAGCAGTGTCTGTTTTGTCTGGAGCACAGTAGCACACTGTTGCCCCTTCATCATCCGCTCCTTCATATTTGTTTACCTATCACTTGTGCACCCATCATTCATTTGCTCAGCCATTCTGTGTATCAGCCAGTCGCTTAACAGACATTGAACCTTCCTATCCCGTAATAGTTCCCAATCACTCCAGCCGCATTCGCAAAGTGTCCCTCACAATTTTGAGGATGTTGAAACTGATACTTTGCACCGCGACTCCTTGGGGTCCTCTGCCTCTACTGTCTGCTCTTTGGTTCTTTCTTCATGCATGCCCCCCGGCCCTTGGTCCTGAATACAGCCCCCCCTGATTAAGGTCTCATCTCACAGGCCTGAATATTTGTACAGGTTTTCCTCTCTCTTGGGACAGCCTCTGTCCTGGCCACCTCTCTTAAGATCTCTGGTACCTAATGCTTTAACCTCCACAGCTGTCATGCTCTAGAAAGTGTGTACCCCTGACTTTTACAACCCACTCTTGTCCAGACACAAAGCCACCACGTGTATTGTAATTGTTTAGTTTGTTTGCTTTTTCCCACTCCATTTCCACCACTCACCAAGGAAGCTGGAACTTTCCACTTAAGTAATAGATGGCTATCCTTCCTCTCTTCTAAGTACAGGCAAAATGGCCAGTGGTGGTCATGTCGTTGGTCTTGAGGTTGATGTTATCTGATAGGGTTTGGATGGCTGGTGTGCCAGCCCCTGGGAGAAACTGACTTCACAATGTAACTGGGGATATGTGAGGAGAGAGAATGCAAATGAAATCTCCCAGTGAACACGAGAGATGATGAGAAAATTGCTAATTATGCCCCTGTTATTTGGATGTTTCTTTTACACTTTCACTCTGTAAGATTGGCTTCTCTAAGTCTGTATTATTTTACACCTGGCTGCCTGCACTGATAGTTTTCTAAATTGCTTATAAATAGGTGAGGATGATTCTTTGTTCATGAATTCCGGAGGCTTTGGCAAAAACCATGACAACATCTTAGTTTCAAAAAAGCAGTTATGTTCTGTGGGAAACTTCTACCGCCACCTTCAGGCAGCTTAAACTAATTGCAGGGGAAGTACCCAAAGGGAAATACCTAACACTGGCAATGATACCTAGTGCTAGAATTAGATGGGCGTCAGTGTAATACCATTGCATCCAATCTTACTTCTGCATTGCAAGACAGGAGATGAATAATGAGTTAAGTTAATACCATTACATCATCACCACCATCCCAGCTTTCCATACCTTTCATGTATTTTTTCAGAGATAAAAATATTCTGGATCAGCATTTTGCATTATGTGAGCACTGTGCTTGCTGAGCACAGCAAATCCTGCTAATGCAGACAAGCCAGTTCTACAGTTCATTCAGCGTTAATGTGTTGAGATTTGAATAGTCTCCTATGGTCAGCCGCGGTAGACCACAAAGGTTTGTAGGATTAAGAAATTAAGATAAAACCTTTTTTTTTAAAAAAAAAAAAAAAAAACAGATACATCAGTTAATTCCTTGAGCTATAGAAAGCAGTTTTCTGACATCTGTTAATATTTTTATTCTGTATGGCCTTGGGAATTGCACACATGTAGCTTAACAATTGAGGTAGCATAGTTAAGGAAAGCATATCTTTATGTTTTATATATATTTCCTTCCTTGATGAGAAGAAGTATGCACCTGACTCCTAGCACCTCCCAACTTCTTTTCTCTTGCTTGGTGTATTAGTTAGGTTCTCTAGAGATGCAGAATTGACACGATGAATATATATCCAATGATGGCTGCCAGTAGCTGCTCAGTTCAGTAGTCAAGTGGGTGATGGCTGAAGGCTGGAGGGTTCCTAGTCTAGCCAATGACTTGGAGGGATGGAAGGCTAGAAGGCCGGAAGGAAGAGCGATTCCTAGCACAGCTGCAATAAGCATCTCTTCTCTTCCGTGGCTCCTTTTTATATGGTCCAGTACTGGGAGGATTCTATGAGATCTTTGGAGGTTCTGATAGGCTCTAGGGTGGGTATAATCTTTCCAAGTAGTCTCAGTTTATCCTTCTAGGTGTGGTCTCAGCCTATTTTTAGTAATAACAGGTGTGTCAAGTTGACACCCAGGCTTAACTGTCACACTTGGTGTTTCTCCATGATACTTACCTCCTTCTTCCAAATTCTGTTCCTCATTGTGGCGGTGGGGAATTGTGTTTGCTCTGCTCCATCCCAGGTTTGTGGATGGGCACTCTCAGTAGATGCTCAGAAAGTAAGGGTACAAGGAGTGAAACACACAGGCGATTCCTTCCCTAGCTTCTTCATTCTGCCATCTTCCTGCCATCCAGGGGGGAGGGAACGTGGGGCCTGGAGAACTACTCTAAGACTCTCTGTTCTCCCCTTTCCTTTAGCAGACAGATGATGCAACACCCACGGACGGCCAGCCCCAGACACAACCTTCTGAAACCACGGACAACAAGTCCCAGCCCAAGCGGCTGCATGTCTCTAACATCCCCTTTCGGTTCCGAGATCCGGACCTCCGACAAATGTTTGGCGTAAGTACTTCCTTTATCTATTTCCCTCTGAGTTCTTAGTGTCATAATGTGGAGTGGGAATGTTTCCATGAGATGAGAGTATTTTAGAGTTTAATGTTGGGGGGTTCCTATGACTAGGATCCCTTAGTGGTGGAGGGCAGTTTTGTGACAGATGTATCTCCTTGATTGCTCCTTTGTCAAACCCTTATCTTTCTGATAAGTAACTTGAATACTGAACAGAAAATAAAGTCACAGATTGACTGTGGGTATAGACCAGGTATGGACCCTTAATGATCTCCATTCTCATGGCCAATAGCTTAAATCTTAGCTAAATAATAACTGGAGTCATCTGCAGCTTACTAATGATGAGTCCTACATTTCTACTTTTCCAGACACTGTACATAGCAGTAAATAGTGAGGTTTCTATGAAGCTCACTTAAAAGTAAATGAATAACAACCGCTACCACCAAAAATAATGGTAAATTTCCAAATCTGATTTGACTTCATCAGTGTGAATTTTTCTGGAATCCATGACAAGGATTCAGAGGTATCGACAGTGATAGTAAATGCACTTAAAGACAGCCTGGCCTAGGCAACCTAGTTTGGGGCATAGAAAGAGCCAGAAGCTGACACTTGCCCCAAGAACGTAAGTGATCTCTCTGCTTTTTCTCGGGTTCTCGTGAGCCTGAGCAATTTTCTGGAAGGTGTCTGAATGAATCACTCCGGGAAGAGAGGAATTTTCCCTTTCTCTGGTTTCAGCAACAGCAAAGTACAGCGCTATGGTACATCTCAGGCATGGGTGTGTGCAGAGGGTCCCGAGCGAATGCAGGAAGTGGAGCAGAGGCAGGCTGTTTGGAGGGTCTTCTAGGAGTCTGTACAGGATGTGGCTGTCACAAGAGGAACAGGAAGATGCCCACCTTGAATGTCTCACTGTGGGCTAGGGCGCTGGGTTGCTCCGCATGAAAACAGAACTGCAGCTCCTTCCTCAAGGGCCATGTGATGCGCAGACTGGTTCGCACCTTTGATTTCTTGAACACGTATAACGCTTATCGAGTATGCATCTGACAGGATGGCGAAGCCGGAGCCCTCATAGTTAAGATGCCCCGCCTTGAGTCCTGACATTTCAGCGGGAAAAGGTCAGCTTTCTGGCTTTTATCTCTCTCTCTCATTTGATAATAACCTTGAGTTGAGCCCTCTAACTCCTGCAGAAGGGAGATGCCCCCGGGCACTCTCAGGTCAGAGATGACTTTGAAAAGTGCAGAGCGTTCAAAGCGAGAGTCGAGGTTAAGTGTGTGCAGAGTAGCAGGACCAGGTTTGAGTGATGGCTGGCTGGGGGGACTGTTTTCTCGTTGCCGTGGCAGGTTAAGGGCTTTTCTTGCTCATCCATCCACTTTTCCTCTTCAAGGGCCGCCGGGATGGTAGCTTTGAACTTGATTCTCCTAGTCACCAAACTGACCCTGTTTCAGAGGAAGCAGCCAAGCCCAGTTTCCGTACTTTAGAATACTTTCCTTCTTGGCTTGTTTGGTTTTCTTGAGATTTACTTGAGGTGAGAATGTTGAGTCAAAGGAGTCAAAAGATTTGGCACTCTGGAAGTGACACAGAAGAAATCCTGCTTCCCTTAACCTCTGAGCCACTGTGTTCTTCAGGAGTGGAGCAGATTACAGCATATCATACCAGTGACTTTCAAGCCTGGATCAGAATCTACTGCATTTGGTGTCACATTTATTTTTTTAAGTCAAGATGTTTCAAGCAACTAACAAGACATGGATTTGACATGATAGATATCCTCGGCGTCTGTCTGTTAAGAAAATTCAGTGTGCATTCGTGAACACTAAAATTAATTCTCTTCATCATAAGTAGCATCTATAGTGGCTTTTTTTTAATATGGAAGGATTTTTGTATAGTGTGGGTTTCGTCTGTGAAAATCTGGGGGCCGCTTGGATGCATGGACCACTGGCAAGCATTCAGGCCGCCTCTTGGAATTTTGAGTACCACTCTGAAAGAATGACATTTTCCTGGATGAACCTTGATGGTCGCAAAACCAGTCTGGTTTGTGATACATTTCAGCAGTATGAAAGTAGTGAAAGTTATTGGAAACATTCTGCTTGATTCCCCATCCCGGGGTTCAAGAGATTTAAAACAGTTTCAGATCTAAGACTGGGAAGAGGACTCAGGGAGTAAAGGCCTTTGCCTCGAAAGCACAAAGACCTGAATTCTGATCCCCAGATCCCACATAAAACATAGTAAATGTATACAGCACCGACATGCACTTCTGGCCCTGGAAGGTGGAGCCTGAGAAATCCCAGAGCAAAAGCAATAAGGAGGTAGAACAATCCAGAATGATTTGCTATGTCATTCTTGAGTCACCACAGGTATGCATGCTCACATGCCCTTTTGAGTACATGCCTGCATACACGTGAACACCCACTCCCACTCAAAACATTCCTGGATGCATGCATGCATGCAATAAAAAGCAGTCTCAAATCTTAGTTATTCTAAGACTATGTTTGAATCATTTAGGACACACTCAAAAACTCTTTGGCCAAGGGCCTCTTCTTTCTTTCCTACTGGTTCTGCCTTCTGTCTTTGGACCCCTGACTTTGATAGCAAGGACAGCAAAGTTACAGAGAAAACATTGCTCGCAAAGATCTTTATGTTTTGCCCCTTTGTCTCCTGGGTTCCAAACAGGCATGGAGATTCCAAAGTCAAAAACAAGACAAAGTACAAAGCAAAGTCTTTGTCCAATCGCCTGGAACTTATAATGTTCAACTTTTGTCAGCACAGGGCCTCCCATGGCGATGCCCACAGCTGCCGATGGCCAGATGGTTCTGGAATGTCCACCATCGGCTGCAGCTCACCGAGATGAACAGTGTAACAGCCTTGCTTCAACTGTGTGCATCTTCTTCCTCAGTTCTTTACATCGTCTTCTTCCTCTTGGAAGTGTCCTTGCCGAAGAGTTGGGCATTCAGTCTTGTGGCTCATATTTCTATTTCTTTTTCTATTGTCTACTGAAGGCGTTATATTCCCTGGGCAAAGAATTTATTTGGCTAAGCCGTCCCAAGGTGCCGCCTTTTATAAGCATCAATGTGGTGAGAGTGGTGAGCTCATGGAGCTATTAGATTATTAGGGGTGTGGAGTCCAGATGATTCAGTAGAATAGGCTTGGTCCTCTTGATGTCTTTTGTGACATTCAGCATCATGCATGCATGTGTATTTTTATTTTAGAATGATTTCTTTTTCAAGAGACACTCTCACTACGAAGCCAAAGACCAGCCTCATACATAGCAAGTAGCCCAGGCTGGCCTTGAATTCACAGGGCTCCAGCCTCAGCCTCCCAAAGCCTGAGCTCCCAGGCGTGCACCGCCATACCCAGCACATTTGAATTCTTTTCCGCCTGTCATTCGGAGAAAGCGCTTAGTAAGTATATTTCATATAAATAAATCTTCCAGATGGCTAGGGAAAAACCAATGATTTTCCTCAGAAGAAGGCTGTGCCAATAGCTATCTGTCACATTTATCACCACAGCTCGCCACCATTCATTATTGGAAACACCAGCATTGCTGTAGCGTGGCTCTGCCTCTGAATTCCGATCCTATAAATACTGACTTGGGTTCTAACTCTGAATGAATCATAGCACATTGCTTGTGGACGAGATGCTTAATATAACCTCGTATGGGAAATTTGAACAGGTCTGGATTTGGGATGAAAGAAGTTGATTGTGATAGATCATCTGGGATGACTCCTGACATCACAGAGAGACTTTTCAGGAACAATTTGGCCATTTGGGAATCTCTAATTGGCACCATTCCCTTGATTGACAACCTTGCTAATGTCATCAAAACCGAGACACTTTGGGGAGGTTGGGAAGGTAGTTCAGGTAGTAAAATGTATGCTTCACAAGTTTGATCCTCAGAATCTGCTGAAACACAAACTCAGAAATATATGTACACACACACACACACACACACACACACACACACACATGTGCACAGCCAGCATCAGGGAGGAGGAGATAGGGGTAGAAGTCAGATCATCATGAACCCCCAGCTGGTCAGTGTAGCGTACATGATGAGTTTGAGGCCATTGGGAGAGATGCTGGGTCATGAGGAAAGACCAAAGGTTGTCTTATGACTGATGCGTGTGCACACCTCCCCCCCCCCACATACACCTGCACAGACATGAGAAAACGTACATGCACAATTAAAAATGTAACAAATAAAGACACTCTGGAAAGGGCAGGGCTCTACTCATTTCTCCCTACTTATAAAACAAACCCTGGAACCCCCGACTTCCAAGCCATGTGGAAGACACACCGAGGATGATTTTTGATGGATATTAGACAGATGGTTTTTCTTGTAACTTGCATGTCAGCATAAGGCTCCATCTACCCAAGCATTAGGAAGTGTAAAATCCTTCAGGGCTGTGACGTGGTGTCTCCTACTTCTCCACTGACGCAGCCCTTAAGAAAATTTAGAGCAGTCTTCTCTAAGACTCCATGTACGTGCTTCGGGTTTTGAAGTTTTACACTGTGGCTACTGAACATCTTTCACTTTTCCAGTGAAATGTTCTTTGATCTTGGAATGTCTGAGACGGCTCAGTCCATATTTGGCCAAGTGGAGGTCTCTAAACCTGCAGTTCTTATTCATGATCCAGCGCCTCTGAGACGTGATCTCACACTAGCAGCAAGGCGATGTCTGCGAATGAGTCGTGTCTGTTGCAACTGAAAGCTTGCCAGCTGTGTTTACCTCATTAGCTCCAAACTTCCCAATTAAAGTGTTGATGCTATAAATACAGCACACAACTGTCTCAGAGAAAAAGGGCCGCCCATCAGCTCTCTTCTTCCGGCTTGTTTCTCTGACTTGGAACAGTGTCGACCCCGGAGCAAGCTGCCTGGGAAGCGAGCCTTTGAGATGTCTGTGGGGCATATGGTCCCGCCGTCGCATTTAGGGGATAACACGTGCCAGAATGACTTGCCCATTAGTTCTATCACAACCGATTCTCATTTTAAAGGGAGCATTTGTGGGGACTGTTTCCCGCGTGTTCCAGAGACGACATTTGCTTCACGGTTCGGGAAGACGCATCTTTTCAGCCTTCTATAAATATACGTGCTTCTAGGCTCTTCTGCTGGAAATAAACATAAAGGCATCTGTGTGCACAGACGATTCTGAGGCAAAGTCACTCTTCACTGGAGCAACTGAGCGGAAGATTCTTTACCACGCAAGCCAGTTCACCTTTGAATAGGACAACCCTTCCTCTGGCACTCTGGAAAGTTTTATTCATCAGTTTTTAATGCTTCACCCCCCCCCCCCACACACACACTAAATATGGCACTGAAAAGTGCTTTGGAAAAGAACATTCTCCTGACCAAATAGATCACTGATTTATGCATCAGAGGGCAAGCACGCCATGTGTTTCTGGATCCTTCTCTTGTGAGCACTGGTCCTTCAACCTTCCTGATGTTCTGTTGTTGGTTCCTTATTCTTTACTGCCCTGGGGAGCATGTGTCTGCTCACTGAGAAAAAGACTATGGCTCCTCTAGCCAGGCAGGACAATCCTAGTGAACAGGATTCGCTTCTGACCCACTGCGTGGCCACCTTTGAGATTCTCCACAGCCTACAGTCGGCGCCATGTGTATCTCAAAAGTTTGAGCTGTGCCTGTAGGAACTCCTTCCCTCTTCCCTTGTTCCAAGCATGCAGATCTCTCTGCATCTCTGCAGGTCCACAGCCTCTGTAGATTGCAGACAGACAGACAGAAAGAGAGAGAGAGAGAGAGAGAGAGAGAGAGAGAGAGAGATACCTGAACATTGACTAGTAGGATCCTCTTGGCAGTCAATCTTCCATGCTCCTGAGTTTTGTGACAGGCACACAATCAGGTGCCCCCCCAATTCCTTGGGACCCTTATTCTATGATCGTTTGTTCTCTTTCTACCCTGGTCTTACACCGACCCCTCCTTGCAGCCTCTGCTGCCAAGCCATGATAATGAATGTTTTCTTTGCGAGAGAGAGAGAGAAAGAAAGAGAGAGAGGAGTATGAACATGAATATATAGCTCCCTAAGGTAATAGAAGATGAGGTGAAGATGAAGAATGGACAGTCAATGGAATGATGAGAAACACCGAATTAAAGAAGCAGTGGGACTGTTGTTTCTTGGTTCTGTGTCCGATGGGCAGTAGCCTCCTATTCTCCACCTTAGCAAAATCTTCCTACTCCTCCATCTTCTTCGTCTCTTCCAGTGCCTCCTCCTGCTCCTCTCACCTCCTCCTCTTTCTCTTCTTCCTCCTAGTTTTTCTCCCTCTACTTCCTTCTCCTCCTTCCTGTCCTCTCTAGTTCCCTTCCTTCTTTCCCCTCCTCTTCTTCTTCCTCCTTTCTCTTCCTATTTCCTTCCTCCTCTTTTTTCCTCTTTTCTCTTCTTTTTTTTCCTGCTTTGCTTCTTCTCTTCCACCCTCTCCTTCCTTTCTTCTTCCCTTCTCTTCCTCCTCCTCCACGTCTTCCCTCCTTACACCTCTTTCTCCTCTTTGTTCTCCTCTTCATCCTATTTCTCTCTCTCTCCCATCTTCTACTCTTCCTCTGTCCTCCTTTTCTTCCCTTATCTTCTTTGTGTTCCTCTTCCTTCTCCTCTTCCACTTCTCCTACTACCTCTTCCTCCTCCTCCTGTTCCTACTCATCATCCTTGGACCAGATAACTCTATTACTAGCTTCTATATCACTAACTTCTAATTAAGCATCTTGCAGTATAGAAAGGCTACACCCTTTGTGTGATCTCAAGGAAACTTGAAGGTTGGGGAGGGCTGTGAGGTTATAAGGTGCTTTTAGTTTCTGTGACCATATTCCCTTTCTTTAGGCCTGAATCAAGAATCACCACTGCCAAGTTGGGATAGAGAGATGGCTCTGTGATTAAAGCACTTGCCAAGCAAGCAAGAGAACTAGCGTTCACATATTCAGTTCCCACATAAAATGTCAGGCATAGATGGTGGTCCACCTGTAATTCCTGCCTCAAAAGGCAGAGATTGGGAATCCATAGAGCAAGCTAGCTCGCCCTATGGGTGAGCTCTGAGATTGATTAGAGTCCTTTCCTTGCAAAGAATGAGGTGGAAAAACAAGCCAGGATGATTCCTGCTAACAGTCTGGAGACTTCACATGCATGCACATGGGTACCTACACACACATGCGTGCACACACACATGCCTACATATATGTAAATGAACATATACATGCACACATGTGCCACACACACAAACACAAGAATATGGAAATGAGACTGCCAAATGCCAAATTTAACATCTTAACAAACACAGGTAGACACACACACACACACACACACACACACACACACAAAACACAGCACAGTAGTCAAATTTGAATTTCAGATAAACAGCACACACTTTACCAAATATAAGTCTGTGCATTACTTATGGCTGCAGCAGCATAACTGACAAGAGGGCAGTGTGCGGAAGAAAGGCTGGCTCACGATTGAAGCCATCCTTCTGTCATGGTGACGGAGAAGACGTGGCTTCAGGCAGAAGCAAGGGTCATCTACTTGCGTGGCTGCACCAGTCATCTGGATTTAGAGCTTGAATGGGAAGTAGGACCGGCTACAAAACCTGTGTACCCCCCTCCTTAGTGATGTTTTTCCTCCAGCATGGGTCTATCTTCCAGAGGCTCCACAACTTCCAACAACATCATTGGCCAGGGACCCAGTGGTCAACCCCATGAGCCTCCAGGGTCTGGGGTGGGGAGGAAGAGCGGTGGGGCTGGAGAAACATTTTGCATTCAGACCACAACACTAGGCATATTGTAGAGACTGCATGGGATTTCTGTAATAGGGAAACCTGACGTTAACAGAGTTTTTGCACTTCAGTTTGTTTTCTACATTTTTATAGAGACTGGTCATGTTAATGGTCCAAAATACACTTGTTTCATAATACGGAGGAGAATCGGCTGCAGAGATGCAAATCTGTCCTGGGCTGGTCCTGGCTCTGTGGATATCTGAGTTGTGATGGGAATCGGGACAGGACAGGAACTTCCTATTGTGTCGGGGAACCTCTGTCGCATGATCTGCCTGCCCCTTGCTTTGCTGTGAGCTAAAACCATCACATTAGGGTTGGCTATGTTGTTCCCAACATCTCACTCCTCCAAAGTGTTTCTCCCAACTACTGAGGGACCCTTTTAGAGGGATCATTGCCTAGGTCATGGCTGTCCATTTCAATCTCTGCTGCTCAGTGTTTGTGAAAGCACTCTTGCAATTCAGAATGGCACGCAATTAACCTCTTAGTTTAGTATTAGTACTGGATACTGATGGCACTCTCGCCTGGTAGGGGGCGTCAGGAAAAGGCGCTAGCATGTGTAATTGTATATTTGCTCTTCTTAAGAGTATTTCTTAGCAATTTAACACTGTAAAAATACATATTCTTCATATTAAAGGAGGGAAGAAAGATCTGACTCAAGGGATAATTACCATATTATATAGTGTATGACTTACTTCATTTCTCTTTTTCTTATCAAATTCTTTTGTTTCTTTGCAGCAATTTGGTAAAATCTTAGATGTTGAAATTATTTTTAATGAGCGCGGCTCAAAGGTAAGCAACTTAATCCACTTCTTTCGAATCCCTTGGCTTATGGTAACGCATTTGTTAAGAATAAGGGGAAACAACGGCTCTATATTCCTCAGCATCTGGGGAAAATAACTTGGAATTTCTTTAGAGACTACCCCCCATTTCTAAAATGCTAGGAAATGTATTGGGTTCTGCTGAAAATATATACAGGGGAATTTGAAATTGCTGTATTTTTTTTTGTAAAGACAGATCTCAAATTTCCAGAGGAAAATTACCCATGCTTAAAGAAATAATGATGTTACTACATTTTTGTTTTTCAGTGATAATTATGTTCTTTATATTAAAAAGTGAGTTGGTAGTCTCATGAGCAGGTAAATATGTGATTATTCTGTGCTAATAAAGTGCAGTTCTTTTCCTGGGTTGCCGGGAGGAAAATTTCATATACACCAACCTTTCGAATATAATTCCATTCATTAGTATGTTTACTGATACTTGTCCTGCAATGTGTTGTGGCTCTGATTTAATAGGAACCAGCGCTTTAATGGGTTTTCTTTGAAGCTCACGGTATTCACAGAAGATTCAAGGCCAGGATTCTAGCACCTTCGAAAGAAGGAAGTGCCGTACTCTTTCAAGGCTCTGCCGGTGATGTCCAAGTGCCATCCCAAATCAGGACATCAGCCTAGGATTCATTAGCTCTGGGCCAGACCTACCATGTCAGGAACTCAGAAACTGGGCCAGAAATTTGTGTCATAGCCAATCCCCCACCCTCAAGACTGTCTTTAAAACCTCTCTGTCTGTCTATCGGTCTGTCTTCCACTGTTTTTTTCTCTCCTTTCTCTTCTCCTCTTTCCTTTCTTCCCCTCCCTCTCTCTTCTGTTTCTCTTCTCTTCCTTATCCGCCCCTCCTCCCCTTCTTTCCTTTCCTCTCGTCTTTCATCTCTTTTCTCCTCTTCTCTTTCCCCTTTCTCTTTTTCCTCTTTCTCTCTCTCTCTCTCTCTCTCTCTCTCTCTCCTAAGCCCTCACCTCAATGTACAACATACCTTTGACTTTGTTCATAAGTATTTATTTCCTTATTGCTTCTCCTGTTCTTGTGAAATCCCCTCTCTTTATCCTGCACCCATTGAAAACCAAGAGTGGCCTTAACCCTGACCTCAAGAACTGCAAAGTCATTAGGGACACTCCAGACTCTGAGAAGTCACAGGGACCCTGGCCAGCAGCCGTGAAGCCAGAGCCTCTCACAACAGCTCTGCTTGGATTTCCTACAGCTACTGTTCTGGAATTCTAGAGAAAGCTAAATTCCTTCTCTTGTCTTCCTGCCTGGGCTTATGTCAGAGCATCTGAGAAGAATCTTGTCCAACTCCGAGTCATCCTGATGGAGATCCGTGACTTTCCCCCAGAAACTTGGAACACGTCAGTATCTAAAAGGTTCCTTGGGGCCACTGGCTTTATGCAATGTCTAGTGTGTCTGTGTCAGATGTCTTGGATGCAGGACCAGCTGTGAACCGAACATTGAAGTCTATTATTCCTTGGAACATCCATCCCTGCTTCCATCTAGGTACATTCCCTCCTCACAGAGTAGGACAATGCTGATCAAATTGAGGGGAAAATTCCCGCATTTCTTCCTCTATGGACAAAGCATTATTTGTAACCTGTCAAATGACTTTTTTTTAAAAAGCTCAATCTCAATGTGTTCTAAGCTCTGCGGTGGGGCTTGTTTGGGGACCTCGCAACTCTCTGAGAACTTCAGTACTTTGCAGGCATCCTCGCCATGGATCAGTAGACCTGACCTCTGAGCTGAGACCAGGGAATCGCTTGGTCCTTCTTCCGTCTCTTCCACCTTTCGCACCTGCAGAGCCAAGTGTAGGAAGAGAAAAAATGTGCGCATGTGTAATCCTCTGCCCCCAAGCCCGACCCCACCCATCCTTGGCAAAGATCCTGGAAGATGACACGCCACTGTCTCAAGTCCACCCTGGACCTATTGGCCCCTCTGCCCTCTAGAAAGTCTGCTTGGTTTGGTTTGGTTTTGTCTGGTTTTGTTTTGCCTCTAAGCGTGGTTGGCTTTTAATTTATATTTAATTTGTAGTCCACGTTGTAACATTTTTGCCAGCTGAAGGAAGCTATTTCATTTCTTTCATGTGCTGTTTTGAAACGTTAGGAGACTATAGTTGGCTATTTTGAAAGTACAATGGCGATGCTATTTTTAAGATTTTCTTCCGTCATCCTTATGATTAGCCCGTCCCTGGGGGCTTCAGGAAAAGTCCATTTAAGTTTCAGGCATCCACATGCTGAATTTGTTCAGCTGCTTTTCCTTTCTTTGCTGTTCTTTTTCTTTTAGATTAGGAAGCTTCCAAAATAGCCTTCTCTCTGCTTTTTTCTCTGTCTTTCTCTGCCTCTTTCTCTTTCTCTCTGTCTTTGTCTCTCTATATCTATATGCCTGTCTTTTTTTGACCCTCTGTCTCTGTCTCTATCTCTCTGTCTGTTTTTGTCTCTGTCTGTCTCTATCTCTGTCTCTATCTTTTTCTGACTCCCCCGTCTCTGTCTCTGTCTCTCTCTCTGTCTCTCTGTCTCTTGCTGTCTCTCTGTCTTTCTGTTTCTCGATTTCTGTCTCTCTGTCTGTCTCTGTCTCTGTCTCTCTCTCTCTCTCTCTTTCTCTCTCTTTCTCACTCTCTGAGTTCTCTGCCTTGTAGCTGTAGGTATTGACCCTCTAGCCAGGTGTCCCTGGAGGTCACCAGACAGCCCAACCAGAGCTGCCCATGGAAGCAGCGGAGCAGCCGCTGTGGGTTTGTCTGTCATGCTCCACAAGGCCTTTCTGGAAACAGGCTTGTTGGGAGAAATACCGCCGTCTTCACGTTTGACAGACCCGAGACCCTTCTGAAGACCTCGTTTGCTTGACTTGCTACCTGAGTCTCCTTGGGCAGAAAGCCACTTTGGAGGTCAGTACCTCAGAGCCAGGAGCTGCCCCTGATCACGTGTGCTTTCTGGAACAGTCCCCGGGACAGGACCCGGAGAGCCCAGGAGGGTGGCTGTGTGCACATATGTGCGGGTGCACGAGTGTATATGTGTGTGCATGATGTGCACATGTGTGCACGTGTATGTATGTGTGTGAATGATGTGCAATGTGTGCACATGTTTGTATATGTGTGCATGTGTAAATGATGTGCATATGTGTGCACATGTATGTATGTGTGTGAATGATGTGCACATGTGTGCACATGTTTGTATGTGTGTGCATATGCAAATGATGTACATATGTGTACACGTGTATGTATGTGTGTGAATGATGTGCACATGCGTGTATGTGTGTGCACATGCATGTGTGATATATGTGTGCATGTGTATATGTGCGTTATGTGTTATGTGTGCACATGTGTGCATGATGTGTTTATGTGTATACACATGTGTGCATGTATGCACATGCATGCAGGGGTCACATATGTGCCACGTGTGTGCGCATGTGTCGGTGCCATGTGTGCCCAATCACGTACATGAGCACGTGCACGTCTATATACAGCAGGCGTTATGCGCAGTGCTCCGAGAACACACACTCAAGTGTTTCACGTGAGTGTGGACGTGGGGCCTTCAGGGAGCCGTGCAGTTTGAAGGCACAGGCCAGACCTTGGTCACAGCACTGGGCAGCCCGAGGGGCAAGCCGGCCTAGAATTCAATTTTTCTCAAAAGAGATTTCAAGTCACCTTTTCTTCCAGATGGTTTACATGGGAGGTGCAGCTGGGTTCGGCCTCTGTCTTCTGCCTGGGAAGCACATGGCCAACCTTCAATGTCACGTGCATGTCCGTGTGTGTCTGCATCTCAGGTGAACTATTCCTGAGAAGAAACACATGCCTCCAGGCCTTGAACAACTAAGTAAAACACGCTCTGTCTGGTCATGAGAGGACACTGAGACTCCAAGCGGGAAGGCCAGTGACTGGAGATGGAGGGGCTTCCTGAAGGGGAAGGCAGAACTGAGGATGAGAGCCAGGGGCGGGGTGCTGAGTGCTACCAGGAAGGTACCAGAAAGAAACAAAGCCGAAGCTCCTCCTGTGCAGGCAGAAAACTTCAACCCCTCATTGGCAGCTCCCTATTCTAAAGATGAGTTTACTGCACTGGATTATAGACTTTCTTATTTCTTTCCTTATTTGTTTTGTTCATTCATTCCTTCCTTCTTCCCTCCCTCCCTCTTCTTCCCTCTCTTCCTCCTTCCTTCTCTCCATTACCTCCCTCCCTCTCTCCTTTCTTCCTCCTCCTTCCTTCCTCCTTTCCTTTCCTTGTTTCCTTTTCCTTTCTTCCTCCTTTAACCTTGTACTTCCTCCCCCTCTTCCTTCTGTTCTTCCTTTTTTTCCTTTTCCTTTCTTTCTTTCTGTCTTTCTTTCTTTCTTCTTTCTTCTCTTTCTTTCTTTCTTCCTTCCTTCCTTTCTTCCTTCCTTCCTTCCTTTTCTTGCCTTTTTCTTTTTCTTCCTTCCTTCACTTTCTCACTTTTTATTCCTTCTCCTTTTCCTCTTTGTCCCTTCCCTCCTTTTTTCCTTCCTCCTTCCCCTTCTCTCTTTATTCCGTCCTTCATTCCTTCCTGTCGAACTGACTGACTTGCTTCTTTTCCTTCTTCCTTCCTTTCTTCCTTTATCCTCCTTTTCCTTCCTTCTTTCCTTTTTATTCTTTCCCTCCATTACTTCCTTTACCCATCATTCCCTTTTCTTCCTCCTTTCCTTGTCTCTTCCCTCCTTTCTTCCTTTTTTATTTTTGGAAGTACCAGCTGCTCAAACCCAGCATCTGACTGGTCCCCGCCAGTATTCTAGCACTGAGCTACATTCCCAGGCCCCCTTTTTTTTAAATAGAATTTTTAAAAATTTTTTTTATTATTTATTCAATTGTGCGTGTATGCGTGTGTTCGTGTGTGTGTGTGTGTGTGTGTGTGTGTGTGTGTGCGTGTGTGTGTGTAGAACCACAGGCGAATTCGGGAACCACATGGACGCCTCCACCTCCTCCTTGTTTACTCTGCCCCGGGATTCACAGACTCCGCCCTACCAGGACCAGAAACACAGGCCGCCCCCGCTTCCGCCCGGTGTCTATACATGGAGTCTAGGATCTGAACTTAGGAACTTCCACCTGCAAGACAGAGGCTTAACCCCTGAGCCACCTCTCCAGCCTCTCCAGGCCCCTTTTTATTTGTGCTTTGAAACAGGGTCTCACTAAGTCAGGGGGTCCTCCTGCCTGGGCTTCCCAAGCAGCTGGGATGACAGGTCTTCCCCACACAGTGGGCCTGGCTGTAGCTTATCTTCTTGCTTCCCTCCTCTTTCCTTGCATTGCGCACCACTGGCTGCCCGGCTCCTCCCCTCGAGGCTGAAAGAGGCTTGCTGAATTCCTTTCGTGGCCCAGATGAAAACAGTGGCAATCTCTGACCATCTCTGACCGGGAGGCAGGTCAACAGAAATGACATCAGCGTCTATTTCAGGCCAGCACCTGGAAGGCATGACTTGAGGGCCTGGCACCCCTTTTTCTGCTCTTCAGAAAGCTTTCCCATGGATTCTGATCATTCTATGGGCAGGGTGGAGGTGGAATCATCCAAGCCCACCAGGTGGTGTTGGGGAATGAGTCCAGGACAAGCTCGGTTTCAAACCCATCCTTGGCAAGTCTCAGCGACTCATCCGGCAGCTTGAAATAAGGACAACCAGTGAGCGTTGTCCGGCTTGCTGTGCGCGCTTCCTCTAGGATTTCCCATGTGTGTCTGCCTCGTCTGTCACGCCTTCTCCATGCGTGCAACTGTGATTTCAAGCCAGCTGCTTTGTCTTGGGTTCAGAGCACCGCAGGATGATGCTGGACAGGCGAGGGGTTCTTCGTTCTCAGTGCTACGCTCTGGCTTCTGGTCCCAGTAGGAATGACGCCATCTTTGTTTCCATCCACCAAAGAAGGACCGGTGAATTTTCTTTTCTTGCCTGAGGCTAGAATAGATATCCAGAGCCTTCATTTTTCTTTGCTTCCCAAGGTTCTCACATCAATGGTAGCAAAATCCAGGCTTACAGGAGAGGAAGATGAAGAAAGAGTGGACTTCGGTATGCACTTGTCTGCATGCCCTGACATCTAAGCACCAGATCACAAGAGACACAGGGCTAGGGACAGCACTTCCTCTGTGAAGAGCTCGCAGGGCATGCATGACGCTTTGGGTTTGGTTCTGCACTGTATATACCGGGCGTGCTCATGCACGCCTGTCCAAGCACTTGGGAGGAGAAGGCAAAGCGTGAGGTAGAGACTGCCCTGCCGCCATCTCAGGCACAACTGATGGTTCTGCAGGCAACAGATTTCTGAGCTTCTCTGGGTTCCTCATCTGATAGATCCTAAGCATGACCCACTGTTCTAACTGTGGAAGAGGCTTCCAGACTGTTCTGATGTGCCGTTAACTTTGGGAAACCACTGATCAAAAGATAGAGGTGTCCCATCAAGAAAATTCCCCCAGTCCTGTCCTTTCCCATTGAAAAGTTCATTTTTTTTCAATCCAATTCAATTTTGCCCCCCAAACGCTTCGCTATTAAGTAGTTTTGAGCGCTCAGCTTTGGCAGACCACAGGTGGAAAAGTCTCATGGAACAAGTCATCTGGTAATGGATGATCCAGGCCTAACCTAGTCGCAGTCTTCCATTTTGCAAAAAGGTACACAGAAGTTACTCAGTCGAATCCTCCAAGATAAGCACACGTGACTTTTCTTTCTGGGAGATGCTAACAATCCTCTCTGGGACACTTAGACACACGCACAGGGCACACCTGTACACACCCACAGCACACATCTGAACACACCCACTCTGCACCTCTGAGCACATTCACAATGCATGTCCTTGGTGGGTGAGTCCATCTTTGCAACTGAAAGAATTGTCTCCTAGTCAGCTCACGTGGCAAGCCTTCCAAACATCCCTAGATTTAGAAGTCACCATAGAGGCAGATTGTAGGATCCAACGTCAATACCAGATGTCTTTGAGCACTGCTCATCTGTGATTATTGGACTTTTTATTGGTAAAACTGAATATCAGGATGCCTTCATTGAAGTAGGGAAAAGTCCTTCCTTCCCATAACATTTACATGGTTCCAAGGAGGGGTTCCCACACATTGCATAGTTTCACCCCATTTGTACCAAATTAATACCCACTATCATTGGTACTGTTCCAAAGGTTGGTGTATATATTTTTGAACAATAATGTACAAGTATGTTTTCAGGGTTCAAAAAGTAATGGATTTTCTACTCTTCTTAGGAACAGTGTCAGTAGACACAGAAGGTGGATTTTGACTATATGAATTGGGGGTGGAGGGGCTGGTTTTTGCAACTAAAATAGAGCAAAATGTATGTGTGGTTAAATGAAGTTCTAAAGGGAAAACGCTCAGAACACCAGATAGATGACCTTCAGCTCACTAAGGGGTTTTATTTTACTACCTGTGGATAATGACCAATTTATCAAGGAATATCGGCCCCTGGGCCTCTGGATTTTGCAGTACATACACGCATTTCTCTTTTTCGGTTAAGAGTCAGTCTTGTGTGAAATCTTGTCAAATCCCAAAGCCTGTGTGTTATTTGGGTGGGCAGGGGAAGTCTTAATCTAAAATACACCTTGAATCGTATGCCTTGTTAGTCAATGGAAGTTTATTTCTGTTCATTTCATGTGATTTTTTTTTGTTGTTTATTAGAACAAAGAGTTCAAGATTTATTATACGTATTTTAAAAAGGTCTTTCCTTTTCTTAGGCTTGTTTCTTTTATTTTTGAGCAGTAAAGGCTATATAGTTGACAGTTTTGAATAACCCTAAAATTGCATGAAGGTAATGTTCTTAAAACTACCCCGCATGACTCCGTAGGCAATGTTAGAGGATTTTGGCATTCATCGTTGAATTCTGTGCACACCTTTTCTTTTCTTTTTAATTTGCATGTCAAGAAAGTGGCCCCTTTTCTTATCCCTCCGTTCTTTTCATTTTACTCTCTGTGAAGAAACTGTAAGTTTATTTGGACCTCATTCTCTCTCCGTTAGATTTATTTTCTTTTGTAGTGGCAATAAGACAGGTATCCTTTGAATTCTTTAGGGGTTCCAGCTAACGGGTTGATAGGAGAAAACAAAAACCAAACAAACGAAAACAATCTCGTTCACACTTGTCGCTTAATGACTGCACATCTAGTGTTCTTATAATTTCTCTAATTTGCATGTTACAGAACGGAAGCCAAGACAAGCAGTAGACATGAAAGCCAGAGAACGTTACGCAGTGGTCGCTGATTGGAATAATCATCTGCATGTTGTTTTCCTTCTCCCTCCTGCATGCAGGGATTTGGTTTCGTAACTTTCGAGAATAGTGCCGATGCGGACAGGGCGAGGGAGAAATTACACGGCACGGTGGTAGAGGGCCGTAAAATCGAGGTGCATGTTCAAAATATTTTCCTTTTCCACTATTTTTTTTTTTATAAATGTCTGCTTCACGCTCATTCGCTGTTCCAGCTACATCACCGGTGTCTTGTGTGTGACCCTGATCCTTTTCATTGTTTACATATATATATAAATATGTATATATAAAAAAAGGAAAACTGGCCTTACTTTTTCTTTGAATTTTACTTTGTGTTCCTCTTTCTCTGATTGTCGAAAGGTGGATGGCAGAAAGTGAGACAAAAGAAAGGTTAATCTGAAAGATTTTGTTCCGTTTCCTTTGTTCGTTTGTTTTTAAATTTTATTTTTTCCGTGTTCTCTAAACAAGGGGTGCAGTAGGTTTCAAAGAAGACACAGTTTTACCAACCAAACCAAAGATAGCAACGTCTCCTTTTCTTTTCCTTTGCACTCTAGGATTGAAGAGGGATCCACAGTGGTTTGCAAATTAAACCAAAAATTGCAAAGACCTTCAAAAGCCAAAACGAACAAACAACAACAACCAAAAAAAAAAAAAAATGAGAAGTCATTTATTGTTGTTATCCTCTCATTTTTTTTTTGAGGATTCCATTATTCCTTTGAGATTGCAGTGAATAACCAAGCAGGACGTCCTGTCCTGTGCAGTGTCTGAACCCCTGTTCACTGCTAACGAAATGCTCGCTCGCGTTCAGACACTACACATCTTATCTGCAATGTGCCACTGGGATTCTCTCAACACAAACCAAAGAGTCATAGTTGTTAAAACTTTAAAGAGAAAAAAAATTACTAGTTTCAGTCTTTGGAGTAAGATGTTGCATATTTTGCCTTTTCGTTTCCCCTCCACGGTAACGCTTAGGCCCCTCACCAAACTCTCAGTAACCATGGTAACTGTACACAAACCCATGCTGGCGGTGGTGGTGAATGGTAAGTGCAGCCCATCTGCCGCTTCACGTGCTTTAGTGCTGATCTCTCTCTCTCTACCACGTGAATTTTTTTGACTTGTCGTATGAAGTTTTCTCGATGCTCTGTTTTTTGTTTTTGTTTTTGTTTTTTTGGATATTGGTACGCCTGTATATGAGTGTACATTCTGGGCTAGCCTGGGACGCTCCGGCTGGACTGGGTTCTGACCAGTGCACATCTTACTCAGATCTTTAACTTCATATCTCTCGTGACACAATGCACCCTTTATCCTTTCCTTAGCTGTGACTTCAAAGCTTGAATGACTTGTGATTTCTTGCGATGTAAAAGGCTCTTGTTCCAAATGTTGAATGCTAGATGTTCCTCCTCAGTTGGTCTCTTCCCCCTTCCTGAAGTGTTGCATACGGCTTAAACCTGTTTGTCTTTTTTTTTTTTTAATTTTGACATTTATGTTCCCTGTACCTTGTCTGCTCCTTCTTCTTCACTGCATGCCTGTTCATATGACCCTAATTTCCTGTTCCTTTGAAGCGTTTCTGTGTTACCATGGAAATACACGCATGCTTTTAAACCTTCGATTATGCAGTATCTTTTCATTTGCTTTGAGTGTTACTTTGTTCAACCTTTCAATGAGATGACTTTGCTTTCTTGAAATGATTTGTAAGCTACGATGGTCATGAAGTAAATGTAATTATGAAGATGTCTGATTTTGGTTATGCACCTATTGCCCATTTATCAGTTAAGATGCATTTTAGCTTTTGGTTCTTTCGTGTTCCATGTTTTAATAAGTAGTCACAGTCATAATGCATGCAACTAATTGAATCGCGGGCAAACCCCAGAGTCCATACTCACTCGGTTTTCTATATGCATAGGTAAATAACGCCACAGCACGGGTAATGACAAATAAAAAAACCGTCAACCCCTATACGAATGGTAAGTAGAGACTGGTCTTTTAACAAGATACCTTCCCTGCTTCTGAATGCACGAGGGATCCGTTTGCACAAACTACCTTTGCCCTCCATGAGCTCTGCTTCCTTACTGACTGGCTACGGTGACTGGCTATCTCACTCAAAGATGATTTTCACAAGGAAACAATTCACTCTGCAGGTAGAGAGTTCAAGCCTTCCTTCCTATCTTCTCTGAAGTAGTTCTCAACCTAAGATTGAGATCCAATCACTATTTGCAAAATTTAATTTTCTAGTGATTCTAGCAAATTAAGGAAAGAATGGAGGTCCCTGTCGATTTTTTTTTTTTTTTATCCACATGTCCCTGATGTTCACATGTCATAGCTGACAGTCATTTGGTTCTGGCTTGGAGACTTCTCCAGAGTCATTAGGCTTATGAAGCGACTTAGGGGTGGACTATTGGCTGAGTTCCCCGGGAAGAACAGAGGAGTGGAGGAAGTATTGTTTCCTACCCTGACTACCTTGAGCTAATGGGGGTCAGGTGAAGCCATCGCCATGCACTGCAGACCTTTTCAAGACAATGCCTACCTATGGCTTATCCAGTATTTTTAAAGAGGCATAAACAGTATTGACAGGCACCCAGGATTGTAGCTCAGGAGTAGAGTACTTGCGTAGCATTCCTGAAGTCCTGGAATCTGACCCTGAGCACCAAAGAATAAATTTACATGTACGTGAAGTGTTACTAAATATGCTCCTGTGTTTTGGCTGATGAGTGCTTCCCAAAATGAGTATTTCTTCAAGTAGAAGAGAAGGAGAATTCTGATGTTATATTAATCTTATGCTTAGTGAAAAAGAAAGTATTGCAGCAAGCTGAAGGATATGCACTTAATAGAATATTAGAACTATAAAATAAACAGAGAAAAGACAACAAAAGAGATTATGGTGAGTAGAAATTCAAATACTAAAAGCTGTGGGCAGTAATTTCAGCTGAGTCATGGGAGTGATTCTACTAAAATGTTAATGCTGCATATATTCTCAAGGTTGGAAAATACTTTGCTTTAACTCATAGGTCTTTTTTGAAAAAATAATATAATTTTATCATGAGCCAAAGGAAAAAAAAACATATGGAATTTACATTTTTGAAGTCTTGATTATTCATAAAATGCAAAACTACAGACTTTTGAAAGAAATAAAAGAACCAAGGAAGAAAGTAAGCAGGCTAAATTGATTTTGACTCCTGCGACTGCTAGTCTGGTTTCTTACCTCCTCTGCAGAGGATGCCAGTGTGCAGATTGTTGTCTGTAATTTATTTGGCATTTTAGGCATGGGCCATACAGTAGCTATATGTATTTATAGTACTTAACATATTGCTCACACATTTTGGCAAAAATAGCACTATGACATACGTAGCTTTCGATTGGCTTTTGGAGTCTAGCATAGCGTTCCTTAGATGCTACTACATACAAGTCACACAAGGTGAGGAAACATGCCATCAGGTGGATGTACAAGTTTACTCAGGACTTCCGGGAGGAGTAACATTTGGTTGCCTGTTTGTAACTGCCTTACTGTTCCTGCAATCCGATTAGCATTTGAGAGTTTTTCTCTTTTCTTTCTTTCTTTCTCTCTCTCTCTCTCTTTCTCTCTCTCTTCCTCTCTTTTTCTCTTTCTCTCTCTCTTCTTCTCTTTCTCTCTCTCTCTTTCTCTCTCTCTTCCTCTCTTTCTCTCTCTCTTTCTCTCTCTTTCTCTCTCTTTCTCCCTCTCTTTCTCCATCTCTTTCTCTCTCCCTCTCTCCCTCTTTTCCTCCCTCCCTCCTTCTTTCCCTCCCTCCCTTCCTCCCTTCCTTCCTTTTCTTTTTTTGCTAACGACTGTCCATTTGCAATGTCAGTTTTCTCTTTATTTGAACAAAACTGTGAAACAAATCTCGACCCTTTATGTAATAAAGAAAGGAAGAACTGTTTATCTTGCAGACCAATTTTCTAAGCTTTATCTAGCACCCCAACATACATGATGTAGAGACAATTTAGAATCACAGACTTTGAATGCCCAGGAAGGGAGCCACTGGATTATATTCTAGGGCTTTTTATTTGGGTGAAAAATCACAGCCATGCAGCTAAGCAGGTGTTAACACATGATTGATTACATGTTTCTCACTACAGAGGATCGATCATGTGTGTTTGTGTATGTATATCTCTGTGTGGACCAGTGTGCACAGTGATAGGCACATTTGTATGCTTATGCAAACTGGAGTGTGCTGGAAAAACAATGATGCAACACAAAACAAACAAAGGCTTGGGGTGGGCAAACGCTTGCCACATAAGCATGACAACTGTGGTTTGCATCCCAGCACACACACAAGTAAGTGCCAGGCAGGCATGAAGGCACATTGTTAACCCCAGAACGCAGGAGGCAAGGGCAGGAGATCCCTCGAGTAATGAAATTCAGGGCTCAGTGAGAAACTTTGCTTCCATTCAATAAGGTAGATGGTGATTGACTGAGGAAGACATTCATGTCAACCTCTGATCTCCATGCAAACCCCCAACATACACACACATGTGCTCACACACATGATCATGCATGCAGCCCACATGTACAATACACACACACACACACATGCAATTATAAAAAGAAATCAAATGCAGCTCCTGAAGCCACATGAATTCATACTTATTTTAAAGAGTCGTTATCGGTGTCATATTCAGAAGTAGAATCATACCTATGGGATTCATTAAAACACAATTCAAAGTTCATTCATAAACACATAAGCATTCCTAAAGCACTATGTGTTACACATTATGTGAGAAAATTTTGAGACAACATTACAAAACGAAGACCTGCAAAGAGACTGTCATTCTCCCCATTCTGAAGGCTTGAAAAGTAATGATTGATGCCTTTGCTTCTACAAATGCTGTAGATGTCCTGTGACACATCATGTAATGTGACTGGGAAGATGCAGGTTCATCAAGCCCTTGACAAGAAGGTGTGGGGTGGGTAAGACTGTATCAGTGAACACTTTCATCACCACAACAACGTGTCTGGCATAGAGCAGGAAGGACTTACCCCACCCAGCTCTTGGTTTCAGAGAACCCGTCTGTTGCAGTCCGCCTGCATGGTTGCTGATAAATGACCATCAAACAACTTAAGGGAACAAGGGATTTATTTCCTTACGATAGTCCAGTTACACTTCTCAGTCCAGCTTGACAGGAGAGCACACATCAACACCAGGCCGAGGGAACTGGCCACACCATCACTGCATAGTGGCTGAGAGATGGACGATCCTTACTGCCAGACCAGCATGGCTGGCCAAGTGCCAACTCTCTCAACCAGCTCTCTGTGACTTATCCAGGGCCTAATCCCACCCACCATAGGCTGGGTCTTCCCCATCAGCTTCTAGACAATCTCCTTCAGGTTTGCTCTGGGCTTAACTCAACCATCAACTCTCTACAACTGTGCCCAGAGCTCAAACCCTCAACAGTCAAGTTGACACCTGTGCCCAACCATGACAGCCAGGGATCCCTGAGGCTTTGGTTCTGTTGAGTCTAACCTAGGATGTGCAAGAGCATCATGGCGAGAGACTGCTCACCTTGTAGCCAACAGTAAAAAGAAGAAAGGAGGAGGATGAAGATGTGGAAGAGAAAGGAAGAGAGAGGAGGAGGGAGGGGTCAGGGTTATATCTAGCCTTTAAAGATATGCTCTCTATGGGTCCCATCCCCTTTCCCCTGCTTCCCCAAAATATCATCGTAACATGAATCCATCAGGGATTAATCCATTGATAATATCAGACTCGCGAAGGGCCCAATTCCTTTCCCCAAAGTCTAAGTGATGACAACCAAACCCCCTGAGCCTATTGGGAAGCAGTTCCTATTTCAAGCCACCATAGAGAAGAAGTCAAGAGCAGAAAGGTCATATCGAAATGAGAAAATAAAGTGATTGCTGAGGTTTAGTCCTTAACTATGTAATTCATAAGCCATAGCAATTGCGAGTTATCAAAATTACCAGTTGTCACACTTCTAAGTCCTTCCTTAGGCGTTGACACAAAGCTTTCACTGCTAAGCCACCGACATTAATCTTGTCAATCATGAGTCCATCAGAAGTTCTGGCAGCCAAAGTTTCCAAGATGGGTAAGACCAGATGCAAGGGCACCACGTGCTGGAGGGACTCTTCCAGGAGACCACCACAGGGAGGATCCCTGGGGCTTTGAAAGCAAATGCTGGAGAAGGCAACGTGCCCTTCCCCCCAAATGTACCTGTTAGCAAGCTCCACAGGTTGCCAGTCCCGTTGTAGCATCTTTCTCCATTTTCCCCCAAACATCTCCATGAGAAGACAACGTGGGGTTCACCGTATCTACTAGCTATCAAATATTAGATCTGCAATACAAATTGGGGATTGGATTTAGGGAACTTCCTGGAACTTGGATACATGGATGGTAGGCAGGAATCCTGTTTTCTTAAACATTGTTGGAAGATGAAAAGTGAAGCAAAATATCCAAGATCCTGGACAGAGGAGGTCTTTGTTTTTCACTTGATCTCTGCCTGTGACTGACTGTTGAAATGGAGGCAAACTAGTTTCAACTCTCATCACATGGTCTTGTACACTAGAGGCTAGATATTTGCTGGCACTAACGTGTAAGCACCTATGATCACTCCTGGAGATGTAGCATTCAATGTAATGCTAAAGATATGAAGCATCAGATTCTTCTTATGACTATTTGCATAGCAGTGTTGTTAAATTACATGATAACATCAGTATCATAATCATTTTGCTTCCCCTAACCCATAGTAGCATAAATCTTAAATGCTACTTTAGGGATCAGATATTCAGATGCTAATGGGAGCTTAAACAAGACACTAACAAAATAGTCTCAGAAACAGTCTTGTTTCTCTCTCTCTCTCTTTCTGGGTGTGTGTGTGTGTGTGTGTGTGTGTGTGTGTGTGTGTGTGTGTGTGTTTTCATTGAGACAGGATCTTCTGAAGCTGCCAGGCTTGCATTGAGCTCACTTCATCTAACACCTAGACCTTGAACTTGAGATTCTTCTGCCAAGAGCCTATAGGTCTGTACAGCCAGGGCTGGCTGGAACTGAATCTGAAGCATTTTTTGGCTCTCATTTTGTTTTTTAACTGAGTCTCCACATGTAGATGATCAGCAAGACACAGAGACAGCAGACCGTCTCAGGAGCGAGTTCTGGCCAGTTGTGACTGAAGGATAGGCACATATGACATCTAATTTGTGTTGGTCACGAATACTGGTTGGTTTAAAATAGAAAGATAGGGACTAGAGAGATGGCTCAGAAGTAAAGCCTTTATCTCCCAAGCAGAAGGACCTGAATTCAGACTCTAGATCCCATGCAAAAACACCAGACAGAAATGGTGGCTGCCTGTACAAGTCCTGAAAGGTCCAGTCCTGGAAGGCAGAGCCTGGAAAACCCCAGAGCCAAGCAATAAAGAAGTAGAGCAATCCAGGATGATTCCTGAGGGTCGCCCTTGGGCTTCTACAGGCACGCGCAGTGCCCTCTAATAGACACACACACACACACACACACACACCACACACACACACACACACACACCCCATGTCAAAAATATGTATATTTATCTAACACAAAGCACAGGTCTTTGAACAATGAGCCTCTAACTCCTTTATGTTTTGGTATTTGGCTATTGCCTTCTGCCTTTTATCTACAGGTCTCTACCATCCTGGGTCAGTCCATAGTGTTTAGAGAACATATGTAGTTTTTGACTTCCTCCCCCACAATGTACTTAAGGGTACTTTTTAACTTGTGTCTCTCTAACATCCGCTCCACTGATGCCTTAGAAGAAGCACTTGCAGGATTTCTGAGTATCTTTTAATACCCACAGCAGCAAGTGTGGCCCACCTGGGATCTTGTCCAGTGTTTTTCTAAAGTGAACTCGCACATGACCTTGGAGAGGCTGGATGTTATTTTGGGTGGAAGAGAGGTTGTGTAGTAGCTCCTGGAAGGCCCAGCCTCTGAGCGATGCCTGCAAATGGCTCGTCTGCTGATGCTGACGGAGGACCTGCATCCCCGTGCTGTGCTCCATTGCCTGGTCGAATGGGGCTCCGGGAGGCTGGGGACGGTAGATTGATCAGCTCCTCTCCGGCTTGTAAGCCTCATTGTTTGGTTTAATGTCCCTGATGAAAATCTCAGAATTTCCAAAGCCTGGGGACATAGACAAACTGCCTCAGAAATTAAGAGAGAGAGAGAGAGAGAGAGAGAGAAAGAGAGATCATTTTGTCCATCTTCCTGACAGTACAGGCGCACATCTCCAGCAAGGTTATCCCAGGGGTCTCTTCCAGGTACTAGAAAGAGTCCCAGAAAGGATGGGTCCATTTGCATGTGATTTGCATACATTTACATAAAGCTGCTTAAGGTCTGTAAGTCTGAGGGAGTATGAGCAGAGGTGACTTTCAAGGGGCCAGATTTCCATTTCATTTAGGGGAAGGCAGCCATCCCTGCCACAGTCCTTCTTCACATGTACAGCATCAACGTCTGCAGGGCAGAAGGCGGCGGAATGGCAGCCAGGAGGAAAGGAGGCTCCTTTCCTTTTGTTTCTTTCAGAATAAGACCAAATCAGTGTGCACGGAGTGCAGGCGAGATGCTTGTCAAATGCTTTAAGTGCAGGCCAGTCACAATGGACAAGTCCTCAACCTTGCCAGGTTCCAGTGAGTGAGGGAGCTTGTGGCAGAAAACAACTGAGAACAGAGAAAGCCAAAAGATACAGCCAGGTAGGGTTAGCAGCTAGTAACTCCATGTAAGGTTACAGACAAGGCAGGGGTGATGCTAAGTCACTTGTTCGGGAAAGAACTAAGTATTCCAATAACACCAGGACAAACTGACAAGAACTGAAAGGAATTTTTGAGCCCAGGGAGGAAGACCCTTTATAAACAAGGAGTCTGTGTAGTTTTATTCAGTGTTTATTCGGCTAAAATAAATGGACAGTGGTTGGAATGTGGAATCATCTCCACAGAGGGGAGGAGCTGATATGTAACCTGAGTTCACATGGAAGGCTATGGAGTGTGAATAGCAGGAGAGAATCAATGATTTGGTTTTCTAAGATCTATGCGGCATAGGCACTTGTGTGTGTGTGTGTGTGTATGTGTGTGTGTGTGTGTGTGTGTGTGTTTGCATGTGTGGAGGGTACATATGTGTATTAATGACAGATTTGATGTCAGATTTCCTCTTCGATCTCTTTCTACTTTATAAGTTGAGACAGGCCTTTTCTCTTGGACTCAGAGCCTGCCAGTTTGGCATATCTAGCTATATTCCTGGGGATGGCTCATCTCTGTCTCCCAAGCACTTGAATAGCAATCAGGCTGTATTTATAGCTGGGGACCTGACCTCAGGTGCTCATGTTTGTAAAGCAAGTACTTGATTCACAAGCCAGAACCTTGGTCTGACTGCAGGATTTTCCGCTTGTTGCTTTGTTTCTTGTCTGGCAAGAGATAAGAGTGTTCTGGCAATGGGGAAGAAGGTAGAGAGTTCCCCAGGTTTAAGGGAACATTTATGAACTGGTTGCCTTTGAAATGGGAAAGAAGGGAGGGGGGCTACTCAGACCACACCCACTGGCAACAGTCTCTTTCTGCCCCACCCTCACAGCTGGTGGAGAAGAGCCCAGTGTGAGTTTGTCATCCACTAAGTGGGTCCTCCGTCTCAGTTTCAGGAGAAGGGCAGGTACCCTGATTCTCACTTTTCCTAGGAAAGTATACAGGTCTCAGACCACCAGACTCCAAGCCATTCAGGGGCCATCAGGGGCATCCCCTACCTATATGGTGGGCAAATCTTGACTAGATCCACCCGCCACATCCTCTGAGCCACACATTGGCAGGGGTCCTTCCTCGCTTGTGACTCAGGATCTGCCCCTCCCCCTGAGACCTAGGAATCAGACCCAGCCTGACTGCAGGTTAGCTCTGACTGCAGGCTAGCTCAGGCTAACTCTGATTGCAGGCTAGCTCAGGCTAACTCTGATTGCAGGTTAGCTCAGGCTAGCTCTGACTGCAGGTTAGCTCTGACTGCAGGCTAGCACTGACTGCAGGCTAGCTCTGACTAGCTGCAGGCTAGCTCTGGCTACAGGCTAGCTCAGGCTACCTCTGACTGCAGGCTAGCTCAGGCTAGCCCTGACTGCAGGCTAGCTCTGTAGCCTATTCCTTTACCCCAGGTCACGGAACCTCTCTCCCCCAAAGCCTACAGTAAGGGACCCACACTTTGCCATGTGGGCCTCAGCTCTCCCAGAGCCCCCAGCATGCCCTCTCTTATGGCATTAATGTCTCCCTGGCAGATGGCTTACCACAAGGGACGGTCCACCTCAGTGTCCCCTTGGAGTGCCAGTGCCTGAGAACTTCACCACGGATTGCCCCTAGACACAAGCAAGTGCCTAGAAATGCTGTGGTGTGTGGCGAGGGTACCCCGGGTAAGGAAATGATTTCAGGGGGCGCAGGGGGAGTCGAGGGTGACTTTCTACGCCTCACATCTCACGTGAAAGGACAGGTGCTGCCTCTCTTCTGGGCTGGGCAGCCCTGTTGGCAAGCAGTGTGGGATGTTCAGCCATGCTCGGGGGTGAACTGGAGAAAGGGACAGGTCTCATATCAGGCTGCACTTAACGTCAAGACCCAGCCGGAGTGACCCATGGTCTGCAGAAAGGCCACACCTCCAAGTGTATCAACCTCCTCAGATAAGTGCACCGGCTGCAAGCACCAGGTGTTGAGCACATGAACCTGCAGGAGACGTGGTACATCCAGGACTCAACAGCTTCCCTTTGCCCTTTCTCGGGGACATTTATTGAGAGACATTTGGTATTTGGCCCTTTGTCCAAGATTCGAGGGCAAAACAGGGTACACCTGGCCTCCCTGCCCTTCAGGTAGTCTGCAGTGGAGGTGGAGCTCGCCAGGGGGGGAAGCTGACTTAGCACTTGGGAAGCCCAGGGTTCCAACAGGGAGTTGTGTAGCCCACTGTGTGCAGCCCACCTGTGACCCAGGCACTCAGGAGATGGGGACAAGAGGAACAAGGTTTTCAAGGGCATGTTCATCTGACCTAAGGGTTCAGAGAGAGCCTGGAGAGAGAGAGAGAGAGAGAGAGAGAGAGAGAGAAATGGAGGAAGGAAGGAAGAAAGGAAGGAAGGAAGGAAGGAAGGAAGGAAGGAAGGAAGGAAGGAAGGAAGGAAGGAAGGAAGGAAGGAAGGAAGGAAGGAGGAAGGGAAGGAAGGAAGGAAGGAAGGAAGGAAGGAAGGAAGGAAGGAAGGAAGAAAGGAAGGAAAGAAGGAAGGAAGGAAGGAAGGAAGGAAGGAAGGAAGGAAGGAAGGAAGGAAGGAAGGACAAACAAAAAGAAAGCTGAAGTTGTTTCTGTAGAGCTGTATCAGTAGGAACCACAGACCATAACGAATCTTGTAACACACACACATACATTAGCAATGATTCCCTGAAAGTCAAGCAAGGCAGCATGCACTTCTGTGTTTATCAATATCTTCTTGAGTCTGTTTCCTTGAGTAGTAAATTTTCTAAGAGGTCAGAATATATTTGAAAGGCACGTTTTTACCTATCACATTTGAATCAAAAATCCCACCATTCTGTTAATCTCCCAGGCAGGTTATTTGAAAGTTACCTTAGAGATCAAGCGGTGCAAAAGATTTTTTTTAACAGTTCCCAAATGCGTTGAAATGTATGCCATGCCAAATCTCTAGGGGATAAAATGCCATTTTCTTTGGTATTCATAAAGCACTGTGGAATCCTCTAGTATCTCGAGGTCATAATCAGGAAGGATAATGGTCCAGAATATGTTCCCTGACAGAATTCTGTTTATGCAAGCTTTCAAATTTTTGCGAATGTAATGCAGAGGGGCGGGTGATGGATGATCTAGCGGTGATATATGATATGAGACAAAAACTGAAATTATTACAGAGGCTCTAAAAGAGATGGATGCTGTGGAAAATTAATTCTACTCTTTCCACAAGGTTCACCTGTAGCCAGTCAGTGGTTTTTTTTTTTTATTCCATTACTTGCATTGGCAGAAAATCAAAGAAAGACATAAATCCATTTTGTTAAATATAGTTTTCAAATAATTTTATGCACGCCTAACTTTATGTCCTTGGATTTGTAAAATGAAGACAGACACGTTGTCTCGACGTCTTTTCTCTATGGATGGTCACTGTGGCAAATATGGTACTCACACTTGCCTGTGTTTGCTTTAAGGCTGGAAGCTAAATCCAGTTGTGGGCGCGGTCTACAGCCCTGAGTTCTATGCAGGTAAGGAGCTGTTCTTTGCATGCTCAAGTCTCCGGCCTTGTCTCGGGCCTTCTAATGCTTTGCCTGCTGGTGAATCACGGGTCTTGGAGCTTTGCCTGAACCCCGCGAATCTCCATCCTAATGTGTTTCTGGATGATTCCTTCGGGCAAAGCCTAGTGTGTTAAAAGCTCTTCAGTAACTAAAGGGGAATCCTTTGCAAGAGCCCCACACCTTGGGACATTTCACATGGGTGCTTCGTAAAATCCTTTGTTTAGTGGCATACTGAAGACATGGAGTGGCCCATGCCCACTTTAAGCTCAGTCCCCTGAATGTGTCATTCCCTGAGTTGATGGGGGTCTGTTGACCCACCACTGTTCTTTGAGTCTCACTGGTCACCAAGGCTGCCATTTGCACCCCCCTACCCCTAGAACCTTAACTGAAACTCTCCCCATGGATAGAAGAAAAGAATCATCCTCTGCTTAGGTTTTTGCTTTTGGACAAGATAACATTGATAGCAAATTAACCGAGAGGCAAACCTCAGAGTCATGTTGAAGGTAAATCTTGCTTTAGTTCTCCCTCCAGTCCCTGATTCTTGTCACCAAGCATTCACTTAGACACTGAGAAGCAAACAGGCAGTGTAGCTTCTCTTGTACATACACCAATATGAAACTAGCAATGTGGGTAAATCTGGGAAAGATCAGCGGTGTAGCTGAATTCTGCAATTCGGCCATTCATGTGTGAGCTTTACCAGCTTGGTATTCAGCCAGAGATTGAACCACTGAGAATCAGCTCTGTTGAACTTGGCTGAAAGGCTTCCAAAGGATAGTATCATGCACCCACCTTCCAATGCACAGTAGCGTGAGGAATGTGGTGAAGGCACCCAGACAACTCAAGTTCAAACCCCACTTCCCCTCCTTTCTGGCACCGTGACTCTGCATAAGTTTCTTGACCTCTAGTGTGCCTCAGTTTCTTCAGCTCCATAGTAATCAGTGGAGGCATTAATTTAGATATAAAAGGATGAGTAGATGAAGATTGTATTATGTACTCAGAATCATGTAAAAATGGACAAGTTAATGTTTGACCTTTGTGCTACAAGGAGAATTAGCAGAGTTGGTTCCGCTAAATGCTGAGCATAGTGTTAAGACTGAAATTTGTTTCTCTTCTTAACACATGAGATGACTAACCTGTTTATTCTCAGCATGTCCATTTTCTGAGGGGGGGGTTGCTAATATCTACAGCTAGGGTCGTGACCCTCTCGTATGGATCATTCTACTTTGTGTTCAAACCAGACACATTGCCATGCAACCTGGCAGGCGCTTTGAGGTGGAGGGGGGAGACTAGCATTTTATCCAAAGCTGCAGATAGAGAAAGCCCTCCAAACAGACAAAGAGAAGCAATAGCATCACTACTCATGCGGGCTCTACCTGTGATCTGAAACACGCGGCCCTGAGAGCTGTCAGGCTGCCCCCACCTGTGCATGTGAGCCACGCACCTGTGTATCTTCCAGAATTACTGGACTGAAGAACAAGAAGCAAGAAATTCTCCTGTAGGGAGGTCCTTGGCCACATGGGAATTGTCCAAGAGTATCATACAGACTTTTGATTTTTGCAACAGATGTGCTTGCATGCACTCAACAGGAAGATGTTACCTCTCCCGTATTTGGGATACCATCACACAGTGTGTCTGCTGGAGTTTAGGGAGATAGTAAGATGGGGCAGACTGGCTGCTACATGCAAGAATGAAGGAATTTCTCTTGCTTGTATAACATCAATGCAGCTGTTCTGAGCAGTTCAAGGCCAGCAGTGGGGTCTCCAGGCTATGAGAGAAGAAAGAATTAGGACAGTTGATATGTACCCCAGCATTTTCCACAGGCTAGGCACTGTTCTAAGCACTTTCTAGAAATGAAAGCATTAAATCCTCATGGCAGTTTTGCAGATGAGGAAATGAAGGTGTAGAAAGTATGTCACTCCGGTCTAAGATTTCACATTGGTCAGGAGCAGACCAGACTTGGCTGGTAGGCTTTGTTCTTTGCAGTTCGATTATGCAGAGTCTTTGTGTCTTGTAGATATTAAGTCATTATTTCTCTTGGTTGTACCTTGGGGCCATTCTAACTTCTTGTCTGACAAATGGAAGACATCATCATTCTGGATTATTCTAGTCAACGCTGCCTCAGTCAGGTGTCCTATTTGATTGTAGAATGGCCAGCTTCAAGAAGCCCGAACCACCCCATAGGCAGGGGTACGCATGCTCGTAGTCTGGCCTTCAGAAGGTTGAGGCAGGGGAGTTGCCATGAGTCTGAGAAGAGACAGGGTTATGCAGAGTAACATATTCTGTCTCATGAAAACAAAAGAAAAATTAGACATAAAGAGAGAGAGAAAGGGAGAGATCAGTTGGTAAAGCACTTGAATGTAAGCATAAGAGCTGAGTATGAGTCATATGAAATGGTCAGGCATGGTGAAGAGACAGGGTAAAAGCACACTTGTAATCTCAGGGGTGTGGATGAGGAGACCAGGGGGCTCCCTGGGGGTCTAACCAGATCATCAAGTTCTGGGGTGCTCTAAGATCCTGCCTCTAACAAGAACCTAGGTGGCATCCTGCGTAAGACACCTGAGGTTTGCTGACCTCTGGCCTTTTCTGCACTCACACACGCATACACACGCATACACATGAGAACATGAACATGCACACATCTCCTCCAAAAGAAAATATGGAAAAGTAGATACAATTATAAATATTTTAAGTACTTGTGCTTCACACTTCTAATATCTGATTATCCAGGATAGTCAACTATCACCAGACAGACAGAACTCAAGATACTAGGAGTAGTTTCCAGACCTAGAGGAATTCCACTGAGATAGTTGAAGAGCTGCAAACAATCAGAACTCCGCTAGTTTAAGCACAAAGCTTCAGATCCCCATGTGCATGGGGAGGATCTAGGCAAAGGAGTCCACGAACAGTCGTACATCCATGCCACATCCTGGTACGGTGCCAGTTGCCCATCTCTATGTTCAAGCGTAACAACTCCTGAAGCATTTTGAAGTTCCCAGCAATAGACACGGATTGGATTTCTCCTGAGATGTTGCGTGTATCTTCCACAGGTCATCTCTCCATCTGCCCAAGATAGAAAGCCAGACTCATCCATCATTTTTATATATAAGACCTTGCGTGGATGACAAATTTCATAATATACCCATAGCATAATTATTGATTTTCCTGAGTCTTACTCAGAATGAACAGCCCAGCCTCCAATTGTCTCTCAGAACGGGCCATGAAAAGTTCACATATTTTTGTAAATTAAAATCAATATTTTCAATCTCTCCTAAAGGTAATTTTCCCTAATTTAGTGGACTTTTCCCTAACATTTATTTTCTCTTTTAATTATAAAATGGCAAGTTATCGATTTTCCTATAGAACCTTCTGGTGCCCTCCCTGCATTTTTATTGCTAACGCAGGGTGGGGGGTGGGAGAAGGCCGTTGTACTTCCTAATGAGGACCTTTAATTACTCGCTGAACTGTATTAATTTGCTTTGATAAATGATGACATTTGCACACGCCCCACACACACAGGATCCTGGGGGTTGGGGGTTAGAAAGGTTTTGCATTTGGGATGCTTATTTTTCCCCCTGGCTTCTCCTCCAGTCATAGTTAATATGAACACTTTTAAATTCTTATTTAACACAAATGTGTGGAAACCGATATACATAAATCACATGCCCCAGGAACATACATGAATCTCCTCCAAAGACAGGTGGGAGGTTTTCGTATAAAGTGAAGCAATGCTGATAATTTCCTTAAGTCTAATTATCTTCAGGCCCCTTGAAGGGTTTTTTTTTTTTTTTTTTTTTTTTTTTTCCGCAAGACAAATGATTGATCGATCATTTAGGACTCAGGTTGGGTCTGAAGATCTTGACTATGCTGTCTTCAAGTTTAAATAAAATGTCAGGTGCTAAACAGAAGTGTGGTGTCTGCAAATATCTGATGCTATCCACCTGACTCAAGACGTAAGAGTGTAATTAGCAGCAGTGTTTTGAAGAATCAGAATAAACCGAGCTCATGGGGGATTCCTAACCTATCCCTACCAAGGGAGAATCTCCTTTGCCTTCTAATAGAAACACTTTTGAGGGCTGTGGACCATCGGCTAAGGGATTGCCCTTCAATCATGAGAACCCGAGTTTGATCCTCAAAACTCAAGTAAGAAAGCTAGGCGTGGCAGTACATTCTTGTCATCCCAGTATGTGGAAGATGGAAACACATGGATTGCTAAGTCTCTCTGGCCAATCAGCTTTGCTTAATCAGTGAGCCCTAGGGCCTCAGTGTCATCTAGAAGCAAGATGGGCAATGACTGAGGACAACCAGGTTGACCTGTGACCCCCGCATGCACATGTGTGGACATACCCATTCATCTATATACACTTGCCCACGGAACTTTGTAAGAAGTAATGCTTTTAGAGAAACTCATCATATCTAGCCGGCCAGGCTGTTGGGTTACTAAACCTTTGATCTTCATAAGTAAGTAGAGCAAAACAAAAATAAGTATCAGAGGATTCTTCTAAGTTGTCAGATCATATTGACAAATGGTGGGTCTGGCTGCTTCTCAATTGCTGGGAAGATCCACAGTGCTGAGCTTCCCTGTGCTGTGAATTATAGCAACTAACTCATTCCTGTGATTAAATATTCTATCGGTGAGGCCAGAAGTGGGGAAGCTTAATAGGATACACTGTACCACTCAAGCACACATAACTCATCTCCACGATCAGGAAATTGCAGAGGAAGGTTGTGAGTGAGTTAGATGTGTGATATGTGATCCATAGGGAAAGGAAAGAGTTGCCTCATACAATGCACATTGAAGGCATAGTTAGGGGCCAGCCACAAGATATGTACCATTACAGTAAAAAAATGTTATCAGATCAAATATAGACAGAGTTGAGCCAATCAACTTGAAAAATCGTATGACGATGATGAGGATGATGAAGAGCTGTCCTGATGGGAAGTGTTCTTCCTTTCAGTATTTGTGGAAAGAAGAGGGAAGTCTTGGTCAATATGCTTCCTAAAAATAAAACTTTCTAGTTTTGAGAAGGGGAAGAAACAGATTCTAAAGGAAGGGCAGGTGCCACTAGAATGTCCCATCTGAAGGATGGCCAAGTCTTAAAACAAGCATGCCCTAGGGTCAAAGGTGAGGCCGGGCACCCCGAGAAGGAGGAGAGCACTTTACAGGCTGTAAAGTAAGATATGGATTTAAGGGATTAGCATGGCCATGGGTCAGCTCTGCTGGGCATGTCTGTGTCAGCACAAACCCCGCCACGGACCACATCGCATGAAAGCAGGCGACTGAAATCTCGATAGAAGTTTAAAAACCAAGAGATAGGATAGAGCATCTGTGATTGCCTGTCTCAAGGAGGGCAGCAGTACTTGACCTTGGATTACACCTACAAAAGGGTTGTGGTTTGTTTTTTTTTTTTAATAAGCCTTTTGCTACTGCGAACCATGATTCATTTCAGAATTGGGTCAGAGGAGGGTGGGATGAAGTCACCCGCCCTGTTGATCCCACGCTCGCCCTTCATTGAGTTCAGTACGCTCCAGAGGATGAACTTCACCTCACGTTCGCAGGATCCTTTGCCTGGTTCTTCTGCAATTTGAATATGGTGGCATCTGAAGGCAGTAGTGTCATGGTTCACATTGATTGTCAACCCAGAACATTCTAGAATGACCTTGGAAACAAGTCTCTAGTGCCTGTGAGGGGTTGTCTAGATTAGGTTAAGTGAGGTGGGAAGACCCACCTTCAAGCAGCAGTCCCCTCCCAGCATTCATTGTTCTCCACCTCTTGCCTGTGGACACCCGTGTGGTCAGTGACCTGAGGGGTCGTCACATGCCTTCCCCACCCTCATGACTGTGCTCAGAGTACATCTCCCTTGAGGTGCTTTGTCAGGAATTTTATCACAGCAACAGGAAAAGTAACTAAGGCACGTGGGAGCTGGAGCCCGGGACACAAGCTTATTTTCTTTGCTTTTGCACTTGAGATTGGGCTCGGCGTCCATACGCCTCATTCCTGGACCCAAAGCTTGAACTGGAGTGTGCTCCCTTAGCACGGTAGAAGAGCTCAGTGTGAGTTTGCAAATTCTTGCTACCTCTCAGAGCCCCTCACAGAACTAGATATCCAGGCTGCCCTTCTCTCCGCAGGAGCGGCTAGCAATCCTAGGCTGGACTTAAATGTATAGCAAGAGCTATGAGGAGAAGTTTCTCGTGAGCACTGACCTTTTGGCTCTGGGGTGCTTTGTATAATTGACACATCTGCTGAATTCAAACGCAGTGCACTCCAGTGAGCTGAAACCAACGTGCCCAGATTGTAGTCCCAAGGGGAGAGATGTTCAGCCTGGAAGCGTTCCACTCCACAGAGTTTATCTTGTACATCTGCTTATCTGCACCTCCTCTTTGGTTGCCATTCACTTTCTCTCTCCTCCCCCCATCTCTCTTATCAGATTTTATTCCAACCCTGCCCACATTTGGCCTTAATTTTTATCTGTGTTCTTCTCCCGCTCACAGAGGGACGGCTCATCTTTGATGGAGCTGTGGGGTATTTGCTCTTCATCTAGGATCAGTACTTGCTTAGATGGTTAAAAAATGTACTTCCTAAATAAATTCACTATTTTCCTATTGCATGGGAAGTCTGTCAGGGGTTGCTCCCCAAAGGCAAGAGGTGATTGAGCCTTATGCAAGAAGCTTTCCCTCTGGGTTGCAGGAGAAGGGGAAAGTTCAAACATTGTTTTAGAATTGCACCTTTGTGGTGTTCAGGAATTTCTTGAACCTACAAAACTTAGCTGATGAGACTCAAGTGTATGGCTCTCAACAGAGAAAGAGTCACAGATTGAGAGCATGTATAAATTAACGCCTCCACTTGATTCTGTTGTGTGTGTGTATGTGTGTGTGTGTGTGTGTGTGAGAGAGAGAGAGAGAGAGAGAGAGAGAGAGAGAGAGAGAGAATAGGAAAGAGAGGGAGAGGGAAGGAGAAATCAGAGGACAACTTGGATTGTTGGTCCTCGCCCCTGTGATCCACCTTGAGACAGCAGCACAGTGGCTGACCTGCGAGCTTTGGGTCCTCCTCCCTCTCTGCCCTCCACTCGCAGAAGCACTGAGATTACAGATGTGCTCCTTTGCCCAGCAGCTTCGCAGCTTCCAGACACGCCAAGTCAGGTTCCCATGCTTGTGTGGCAAGTGCTCCTCCCACTGAGCTGACCCCCCCCCATGCCGACATCCTCTAATTCTTCAGTACAGGGCTATAATATGAAGACCAAACATTGCGCCAAGGTAACAGGTAGACTTATGTCTTCCTTCAAATATCAGAGGAGGATAAACCATGTCCACAACAGAGTCTGTGTCTAAAAGAAAAGATCCTTGCTGGAGCATGTCCCATTTGCACACTATTTATACGGTGCTACAACACCAACGCTAATGACTACAGCCATCACTACCAACAACAGCTTCAGTCTTTCTTGCCCTAGGAAGCAAAGAGGTGATGCATTTGGGGTCTTAATGGGCACACGGGAGTTCATTTGGCAAGATAGGAGAAGGATCATTGTAGGGGTGGAAGGGAGGTGGAATCCTAAGGCATGTTTCAACCTTTCCCTTTAGAATTCACTGAGTGACTTTAAAAGAAGCAAACAAAGACGTAGCCCTTGATCTTCACCTGTTACCACACAGGGAATCTCTGGGCCATTAAGTTGTTGTTGTCATTGTTTTCCAAAGGCAGAGAACTATTGAAGCATTTGCGATCACAGGACACTCCTCAATAGGAGGGTCACAAGGAGAAACCCAGAAGTACCACAGAAAGAAATGTGCTTTCCACAGCACCTGCTCGGAGGCTTTGGCAGTCACTGAGCGCATGCTCACAACTAGCTGCATCATCAATGGAAAGGAAACATCATAGGGCCGGGTGGTCCATGAGCACTTGAGACTCCCCTCAGAGGAGGGCCCAGTGTGGTCACAGAGGCTGTGCCTGAGCTGGGGAGGGGCTCAACTTGGCAGACCTGAGTGTGAAGCCCACACTCCCTTTTTAGAAAGCTGGTCATAGCTGTAGGTTCTTGGGAACCCAGTGCTATGAGGCAGAAACTGACGGATTCCTGGTTCTCAGTGGTCAGCTCCTCTGGCCTACTCCTGTGAGCTTCAGCCCACCGTGTTGCTGTTTCAGTAAGCAAGATGGATGGTGCCAAAAACACAAAAACACAGAGTGACTTCTGGCCTCCAGAGACACACACACATATGCATAAACATGCACACACACATCAATGCATGCATGTACATCCATACATAACCCAACAGCCATGTGGGCACATACATGCACATTCATATGCATCCATACACACACCAACACATATGTGCGCATGCACACACGTTTATCCGTATGAATACAACATGCACATGCATATGCAACCATACTCACATCCTCATGAATATGTGTGTGCTCACACATGCATATGCACACTCACTCATACACATATCGACATGCACAATTGCACACATATATATGCATATGAGTCTATACACCACTGACACACACATGTACATGAATACATACACCATTATGTCCATGTGCACACATAAGCCCATGCATATGCATCCATACACATGCCAGCATGCATGTGTGACGCACACACATAGGCTGTTGCTAATATACAGGGTAGAACCTGAAAGCAAAAGGCGGAGCCACCCAGCGCCTGCTCACAGTCCCCTAGATGGAACACTGAAGGGTTTATACTGGAGCCAAACCCAGGACTTAGCACAAAGCCTGTTCCTTTATTCAGTCTGAATCTCTTCCTGAGGAAGTCATTTGCCAGTGATCTCAAACATGAGGCAATTAAAGTCTGTAAAATGTATCATGCTATGTTATCCTCTGACTGTAAACCACACAATGTCATGGGATTTATCTATTTATTTTTTAGCTTCCCACTTTAGCGTTTTTTGTTTTTTGTTTTTTTTTTTAATTATAGTAGTTACTCTTTGTTCAACCCATTGAGTTGTGGCCAAAAAAGAGAGAAACTGGTCAGATAGTTCTTCTCAGCCTGCATGTTAATGGCGTGTTCTGCCAGGGGAAGACAAAGCAGCTCCATTGTCTTTGGGAAAACGCATCATGTGAACAGAGCGACTCACTCGGGCGAAATCCCACTTAGATGAACTACACTGGAAACAGTTAATGCATTTCTAGAACTTCTATGGAACGGTTACAACCCATTACAGTCGAAATATTGGTTTATGAAAAATTAATAAGGCCGGCAGAAAATGGAATTCAGTGTCTACATTAGCTATTTACACCAAAAGAAACAGCCAGAATTAATTACGCTGCATGCAATGTTCTAATGAGTTTTTCATTAAACGGTGTACCATTACGGAAGCTAAACAAGGATTATTCAAAGAATAATGCCAGCGGCTGTTATTTTTTGAGAGATTAAATTAGTTAATGGCTTCCATGTTTAAATCTGATGCAAAGGTTAATCGATGTACACTTATCATTATATAAGCACTTTATCATTTTTAGACATGAACACCCCAATATTACTGATATTTTCCCAGAAAAAAAGAAGAATCTGTGTGTTTCTAGAAATTTTTGATACACACAAAGCACAGGAAAAAATTTATCCCCTTATCACTTTTGAGAAGAATTATTCTCTACCTGGGGTATTATATTTGCTTTTATTGCATTATAGGACGTGTGTATGTGTGTATGTGTATATGTGCATATGTGTGCGTGTGTGTACACGTGTTTGCATGTGCACGTATGTGTGCGTGCATGTGCATGTGTGTATGCATGTGTGTTATAAGAGCTCTAGCCCATTACTTCTTGGGCTTTCACAAAGAGTCGGATCAAGATGCTAAACCTAGACTCAAGGCTTCAGGAGGTATCCCAAGTTGGAGCTGTACCTCCTTTCCAGACAGGCACGTGGCATGTCCTAAAATAGTCCTGCGATAGTGTGTGGGATATACAAAGGAGAATAGGGAGCCTCTCAAAGCAGATTTTCAAATGCTCAGCATATGTCAGAGGCTTTAATTCCTAAGGACATATGAAGGAGAGAGGTGGATAGATAGACACAGACCCTGACTGGTTCTGGATTTACTGGAGAGACGTCCAAATGCACTGATTTCAGCTAAAGGACAGGTAGAAATGCAACGTCACAGAGTAGCTTATAAAATACAAAGACAGAGATAAATTTTGTGATTTTTATTGTTTGCTGTTTCTTTTTTTTTTTTTTTTTTTTGGACCCTACCCCATCCCTTCCAAAAACCCAACCAAATCCACCCTATGAGCTATTAGAATCTCAGCTCTGAGAACCACACCACCACACAAATCGTCCAACACAGTAAGCAGAACTCATCCCCAACTATGTGCAATAGATCTCAAATACCAACTCTAATTTTTAAATACTAAATAATCAAGGAGAACGTTAGACAGAGATTCTTGGAAGCATTATTGCATCATTCCTGCAAAGACTAAAATGGCATCAAATGAAGGGGAAAGGAGGATAAGAAATGATACATTTCATTATGAATATTCAGAAAAACCAGAACTTACAAAGATAAATTGGGCTGAGAGATTATTGACAGGAGAGACAGATTTGCTTCGGGACCCCTTTAAATATGGAAATCTCCTGGTACAATTAAAACATGATTTGATTTATAAGAATTAAATATACATGCAACATTTCCCGGTAACATCTGGGTCTAAATGGAAATGTCTGTAGCTCAAGCGGTGTCCTAGTTCTCCGGAGAAGAGAAACATGTATTTCAGGAAGGTGGTAAAGTCTTAGACACTAGCAGTGGCGAGATGGCTCAGTGGGTAAGGCCCTGCTCTCAAGCCTCATGACCCAAATTTTAGTAGAAAGAGAGAACTGATTTTTCAAAGATGTCCTCTGTGCTCCACTCCTGTGCCTTGGTATTCTTTCTCTCTCTCTCTTTATATTTCTCTCTCTTTGTCTCTGTCTCTCTCTGTCTTTTCTTTACCTCTTATGTATAATTACATATATATATACATACACACACACATATATAGAGTGTGTGTATGCATATCTGCATGTCTGTGTGTGTGTGTGTGTATTAGAGAGTACTATGTGTGGCTGTAGAGGCCCAAGAGTGATTTCAGGAACCATCCTGGATCTCTTTACCCCCTTTTTACTTTGCTCTGGAGTTTCCCAAGCTCCACCTTCCAGTGCTGGGTAGAAGCCAGCACCATTTCTGACTGGCATTTTTTTTTTATGTGGGATCTGGGGATTCAAACTCAGGTCTTTCTGCTTTAACTGCCTCAGGCTCTAAACTCAGAGCCCCTTTCCAGCCCTAAATGTCTATTTTCTTCAAAGGCATGGGTCTTCTGTTCCCACGGACCAGCCCAATGACACTCTGGGTGCTCAGACCCCTGTGTGAAGAGTCCTCTGTGGATTCTAAGGACACGGGTGACCGTGAGAATCTGGAGGGATGGCCACCCTCTTCCCACTGTTCTGCCCTAATAATGAGAGAAGTTTCACATTGGCTCATACCTCTTCTGATTGTTAAAGCTTTTAAAGTTGTTCCTCAGTGACAGAAGCTGCGCTTTTCACGTTGCTCAAGTGAAGAATGACTTGGGGAGCCAGTGAGCTTGCTTTTCCTGCAGAATGTCCCCGGTTGATAACACATGGGTAAACCCTGTGCTGATTCTGTATCTTGCGTGTGTGTGTGTTGGGGGTGTGTGTGCTAGAGCACACATGCACAGGATTGTACATATGGAGGCCAGAAGCACTTTCCAGAGTCATTCTCTCCTTCCGCCAGGTAGCTTCTGAGGAATCCAACTCAGACTGTTAGTCCTCACAGCAAGTACCTTTAGCCACTGAGCCTTCTTGCTCTTCAAAAAAATCCTATGAAAGGATCTTCCTTACTAGGACAGACAGATCCCAAACATGCCATGGAAATATGGAATGGTGGTTTTTTTTGTAAGTTTAAAACCAACTTAGAGCAAATAAAACTGTCCCAAGCCAGCTTCGGCTGGATCTTTCTCCATCACTTAGATAATCTCCTACAGGCATGTCCTAACTAGACAATTCCCTATAGGGATCTCTAGAGCCTCCAGTTGAGGACAGAAACTATCAGCCCAAGAGTAGGGCTTGTCCCTTTAATTTTTTTGTGTGTGGACACATATGTGTGTATTCATATGTATATGGATGCATACACGCACACATGGATGAATGTATATGAAGGCCGGAAGTTGACCTTGGGTACTGTTCCTCAAGTTCCACCCAACTTTGTATTTATTTATTTTATTTTTATTTAGTGTGTGTGTGTGTGTGTGTGTGTGTGTGTGTGTGTGTGTGTGTCAGAGGGCACTTTATGTCCCCGAGGAGACCCAAGAGTGATTTTGGGAATCATCCTGGATTACTTCTATCTCCTTCTTGCCCACTCTGGGATTTCCCAGGCTCCACCCACCAGGGCTGGAAGTTCAGGCTGCCACCATTTCCACCTGGAGTTTTTTACGTAGGACTTGGAATCCGAACTCAGGACCTTCTGCTTGAAAGTCAAAGTCTTAACCCCAGGCCATCGTTCTGGCCCCAAATTTTTTTATTTTTGAGAGAGAGAGTCTTTAACTTTTACTTGATTCAGCTCCCAGGGGTCTCCCTATCTACACCTCCCTAGCATAGAGTGACAAGTACCTGCCCCCATGATCAACTTCCCTCACAGAAGCTCTGATGGTTGAAGTCAGGCCGTCCTGCTCGTGTGGCAAGTGGTTTACTGGTCTTCCCAATCCTCTCTTTTTTATTTTATTTTATTTTATTTTGTTTGGTTTGGTTTGGTTTGGTTTTACTATATTTTATTTTATTTTATTTTATTTTTGGAATTTAGTAATCACAGGAAAAGATCTGTCTAATCATTTTCAAGCTTCCCGTCCAGGGACTGTGGTCTCCTGAAACTAAACGTCACCATGAAGCATCCTTCCATTTATCCTTCTGCTTGTCCATTCCAACTTGATTGCTCAGAAGTGTAACTCCTGCTGTCTGCCAGAAGCCCTGATTTTCTATCTGCAGTGTCTTCTTGCCTTTTAGTTTTGGGGATGGGAGAAGGAAACAGGTATGATGCTTGACCTTTTGGAATTAGGAGCATCCTGGGAGGAGGGCTTATTCCCTTAGAAGCGGAGGAAGGAAGCAAAGGAGATCCACCTTGTCCTGGCAGGAAGGGACGACAGAGCTGAACCGCAGGAAGGAGGCGTATGAATCGACCTCCTGGGAGGAAATAACAGCCTGTGCAAAAGCCCAGAGCCCAGAAGGTGCACATTGTCTCTGCTAGTTTGGGTCCAGGTTACTTATCTACAGGTTGACAGTAGATACTCTCTCCTTTCTGCCTCTGGGAGAGAACATTCCTTCCAGGCTTCTCTCTAAACTTCTAGGATCAGCCGTGACTTCTGCCCCATGTGGAAAGTTGTGTCTAGATCAGTCATAGATCAGTCACACTCCTGCTGACTTCTCTTTTGCCAAGTTGCAGGATTCCATGTTCTGTTTGTCGATTGCCATGGTCTATGAGGAGGGCCTCTCCTCAGAACCAGAAGTGCTAAAGTGTGTGATCTCCTGCCTGTGATAAACTGTGGGGGGTCCCCAACTAGAGGCCTGTCTCCCTCCCACTTACAGAGGGAGTCCTCCGTGGTCCCGGGAGTAGGCTTGCAGACAGCTTCCTGTGCCCCTGGGTGGGTCAACTTCATCAGAACCCAGCAAGGAGGAGAGAGAAACCAGGACAATGATTTAGAGATGGCTCCTGGATATCTTTTAGCTCTAAGCAGATTAATCCCCAGTCACAAACCACAGGCAGAAGAAATCGCCTTTCAAAAAGGTTGGTTGGAAGAAAAAAATAAAAACACTACTATTTATAGCAAAGAAAATAAAAATAGAGTTCCTGAAAATTCAGGTGTACTCATTAGCCCCTGGAGAAGCAGGTATTTTGCTTGGTGCCAGAGATAAGACAGCCTCCAGGATTTGCGTCTGCCCTGGGGGCATTCTGCCGGGAAGCCCCTCTGTGAATATGTCAAAGACTGCCAGTGGATTAGAATAAGTATGGAGGAATGCAGAGGAGGTAGTAATTCACACACTCCAAGAAGTGCACTGGACCCAATTACTTTCAAAGGATTCAGAAGAGAGAAAGGCAAAACCATTTAAAAAAAAAAAAAAAAAAAAAAAGATGTGCCTTATGCAGTTACTAGCAGTCAGTCCTGCTGGAGATTAAAAGGTCAGTTTCATCTGATTTGATTGAACCTGAAGAACAGGAAGGCGCAGGGCTTCCATCCACAAACTGACAGCAGTTGCCTGCAGCGGTGTTGAAAAGGACTCTGGAGCTTCCAGACCACTAGGGATGGATGACAGCAGCATCAATTGGTGATGTCTGTCTGGGCTACGGACTGGGCAGGATGCGGTGAGATTTAGACTCTTTGCCATCCTTCAGTTCAAAGGAATGGAGTAAGCCACATGCTAGAATGTGGGGTTATCACCTAGTTCCGGATGCTGGTGTGTGGTAACGGGAGAAAGTTGTTCTGTGTTCAGGGATGAGGGCAGACAGAAGGACTCAATTCAGTGGCAGCTCGTTTCTGAATCTCAGGAAGTGTTTTGAATGACCTTGTAAATAGTCTTTATAAGGTACTTGTACCCTATTAACTACTTGACCTACTTTTAAAAACAGACAGGCATCGCATTAGCCACCCCTGCCCCCCTAATGGCTGGAGGTCCCCATGTTCCTCGCGATGCTCTGCTTTTATTGAATTCCCAGCTTCCTTTTAAACAAAGGTCACAAACCAGAGAGGGGACTTACTAGCAGCACTTTGCAAGTTAAATTGGAGGAAGGTTTTAGGTAAAATAAAAACCAAGTCTTGTGACAGGCATAGATTTTGCTCTACAAAGGTCAAAACCATAAAGCATAAAGATTTTTTTTAACCACTAAGAGAGTATTCAAAGAAGCTATTTCAGTCTGGCTTTTCGGCCTAAGAAGAATTAGAAGGGACTCATTATGCCCAGCCAGAGTTCAGCTTTGGAGATAGAATCTGTGTTGTGTCCCACTGGGATTCTTGGAATTGCATCGGGGACATTGAGCGGTGACCCAATGGTTTCAATTGCAAGATACGGAAATGTCCTCTGGATGTGTTTTGCTATAATTAGATGGCTTTCTGTTTGAAATTCAGGTGCCCCCCCAAACTTCAGCTCTTATTTTAGAAGCGGTGTGTGTGTGTGTGTGTGTGTGTGTGTGTGTGTGTGTGTGTTTGAAATATAGCATGCATAGGAAGACTTTCTATTTTTAAATTTATATTTATTTATTTTTCCCCAATCATACAAGCTCAATAGGTACCCTAGTCCCCTCCTTCTCTCCACCCTTCCACAGTCCCTCTTACACCCTCCCCCACTTTTCCCCTTCACCCCCCCTCCCCTTCTCCCAGTGCCTCCCCCTTCTTCCCTCCCATTTCCTGGAACATCCTTTTGTGTGAATGCCAAGCTTCCCTCTGAGTCCTCCACTCTAATGAGGTATAAGGACTCAGTGGCATAGTCCAGAGCTCTTTCTTGGGCTCCCCTTCAGGATGGAAACACTATTATGACTGTTAATCCCTTGCCTCTTTAAGGATCCTACTGCCTGTGATCCATGCTAGACTTTGGAGGGTCCTTTGACATGATCAGTCATTGTGCAGGTCATGCAAAGTCCAATTATGGCTACTGTGGCCCTAACTTGTGTGGAATATCTTGCATATCATTGGCCCTCCCCATCTTTAGACTCTTACAATCTTACCACCCCCTCTTCCCCAAGTTCCCTTGAGCTTTAGGATGGGGAGAAATTTGGCTGGTCTGATTCCAGGTGATTAATGTAGGGTCTCTGGTGTTCTGAATTATGGTTTGTTGTTGTTTTCAGTTTTGCTGTCCCTGCACTGCCCTTGGTTCCATCCTGACTGGTATTGGAGGTCACCTCCTAACCAGAGATAAAAGGCTGTTTAAATGAAGATCTTACTATAAGAGAAGATTCCAAGCTTTGAGCTACTGAGCGCAAAGCAGACCAAGAGGACTCTTGTGCCTGGGTGAACTCTTGAAGCGAGTAGACAGAGGAAAGGGCAATCCATGGAGAAACTGGCATTAGACACAAGTCACCCAGACTCAGGTTATCAACCACTGAGCATGCTCAGTAAGCTTCACCCTTCCGTCCAGGGCTGGGGGACACAGAGAAGAGGTAATGGCGCTTCTACGGCAGTAAGCTTAGGACCACTGACAGATAAGGGACCTTTCCCAGCTATTTCTTAGAAACAAGTAGTGTTACTAGACCTGGTGATGAGAGAAGGAAGAGATGGGCTTGGGAATATAATAAATCGTGATTTTAACCTGGAAGCTAAGTTTGACCCTGAGGAAAGCATGCTGAGCAGGTGGACGTAGGCTTCGGTTCTCAAAGCTCTTCTGGATCATGTCTTTTAGCTCAGCATGCAAAGGGGGAGGTGACTTGAAAGTCTAGCAAGAAGCCCTGTTCATGAATTCTATGTGTGGGAAACCAATGGTGCCTAGAGATTTTTAACTGCATTTTGCCCACTTGGTCAGATGTAGACAGAAAAGGGCAATAGAGAGGGTAAGGGGACCCCCAAAGAAATGAGGAGTTTGTGACTTCTGGGGTACACTTTCAAGAGAGGCTTCTTTTTCGGGGGAGGCGGCTTTCCCACTCTGGAGGTCAGAGGGTAATGCCCAAATAAGTGAGGGACTGCCAACCTCACCAAGGAAGCGGACAGAAATCACAGCATCCCTTGAGGTTTATGCCTCCCCCAGCGTCCTTCCTGTTTGCCTCAGTGCTTGAGTCTGAGCTCGGCAGCAGCAGGAGAGGCGAGGTGACACCCTGCGAGGATGCCTCTCCCCAGTCACCCCGCGTGGGCGGTCATGTCACAGGCTGTCCCTCGCCACTGTAAAATTCCATTTTGCAAGGAGAAGTCAGCTGCCCTTTGCTTTCAGCGATCGTCGCAGTGCCAAACTGTCTGCAGGACAGCCAGGCAGGCTGCAGGCAGAGGCAGAGCTCTGGGCCCGAGAGCCGGAAGCCGTCTCCTCCCAGAGGGTCCAGGGTGGGTGCAGGGACAGCCGATGGAGGTTGTCTTCGTGTCTTCCCAGTCTTACCTGGGTCCTTCCCCTGAGCAGCCATCCACTAAGACAAAACTCCTCCGTGCAGAGAAAAAGTTGCGTTTAAACACGTCAAACCCACACTTTCTGCTTAGTGAGTGAGTAGGACGTGCCAGCCAGTGCCATGGGACACCTTGTGGAGGTAGGTATATTAATCCCTGCTTTCCAGGTAGGAAGGCTGAGGCCCAGAGAGGTCCAGGGAAGTCCCATCACCTGGCAGAGAAGTGATTCAGGCAGGTTACAGTTGCTTCTTGCTGGCTTTACCTTTAAGTTTATTAGCACTTATTAATTAAGCAGAATAATCGGTTACGCATACATACACACACACTACAATTGATTTTCCTTATTACTCCCCTGTTACCCTCTCTTGCCCCCCCCAATTTCTTTCTCTTCCCAACTAATCCACCCCCCCCTTTTTTTCTTGTGACCTAGTGAGTTTAATGAAGGTTACTTACAGGAACATGGATGAGGTATTTTTTTACCCCAATTCCCTGCGATCTTTCTGAGGATAGCGTTCTGCTCCCCTTGCCGATTGAACCTGGGATCTACATTAGCAGGCAGACTGCGAGGCATAAGACCCATGTGAAATGTCTTCTCAAGTGCTTAGCAGGACAAAGGGAGTTGGGTGGATATCCTCGGACCCCCGGGGCTAAGACGAGGGGCTCCCTGTGCTCTGGGGTGGGACTGTCTGGATTTTTCTGCCTTTCTTGTCTTTGATGCCATGTTCTGGGGTGCTGTGTGCCTGTTTCCAATCCACACACCTCTCTCCTCTCCTCTCTCTTTCTCTCTTGTAGGCACGGTGTTGCTGTGTCAGGCCAACCAGGAGGGATCTTCCATGTACAGTGGCCCCAGTTCACTTGTATATACTTCTGCAAGTAAGCCCACGGCTCCGGCTCTCTTTTCGTTTGTGATATGTGTATGAGTACGGTCACCTCCTTGCTCTGTCAGTCTCCTCTCTCCTCCCCCTTCACTCCCTCTCCCCTGAAGCTCCTCCACCAGGTGAAGTGAATATCCACATGCATGTCTGTTCCCTCCCCACCTTAGCTTCTGACACCCTCGGCCCCTCGCCACCCACACCCCAATCCCCTTGTTCTCAGATGCACCAGCCATTCTTTACTAGATCTGCCGAGAACGGTCATCACAACCTGACATGGGCGTCGGGTGGGTGGGAAAGTTACAAGAAGGAGGGGAGCTGGAATTCACCGTCCACATCGTGGTCACTACTCTGTGATCCGTGTGAATGTCCAGCACGTCTAGCGATGAGCCTTGCTCCGTCCCCTTGAACATGGAGACCTCGGGGTGGGAAACTTGACCGCCTGCGGCCAGTAGCTTGGGTGGGAAACTCGTCTGTCCCATGCTCTGTAATTCCCGTGAGAAGAAGAGGGACAAGCGTAGGTTCTCTGTACTTAACAGCAAGACTACAATCTACAAATTCATGGGCACCTGTGCCCTTAGGCTGGGGAGATGAGTCAAGGGTTAAAGCCTCCACTTTATAAGCAAAAGGACCTGAGTTCAGATCACAGATTCCATGTAAAAATGCCAGGTGGATATGGCAGTGTCCTACAATCCCTACCCTGGAAGACGGAACCTGGGAAACACCGAAGCAAAGCAGTAAGTTAGAGTAATCCAGGATGATTCCTGATGTTGCCCTTGGGCTTCCACAAATACATGTTCTTTTTTTATATATACATTTTTATTATTATTTCCGCTCGTACAAACTTAATAGGTACACCAGTTCCCTCCCTCCCTCCTCCTCCCCCCGAACCCCCTGCTCCCCCTCCCCTCACCTTTCCCTCCCCATCCCCCAGTGCCTCCTGCCCCAATTCCCAGAGAGTCCTTTATTGTGCATGCCTGACTCTCCTCTGGGCCCTCCTCTCCGATGACGTACAAGGACCCAGTGGCATTTCCCTGAACCCTTTTCCCCACAAACACACGCTCTTAAGTGTCCTCTGGTACAAACATACAACCCATCACACACACACACACACACACACACACACACACATACACACACATTTTCTTGGTTTATAATGTAAATGCATTCATACATGTCAGCCTACATGCTTATACATATAAATCTAGTGAGGGAGAAGAAAGATCAGAAATAAACTTGGAGGGAAGTTCACACTGTTGATAAGCCTGAGATTCCCCATCAGGGATGGATGGTGCAGCAGGAGAGGACCCCACTCCAACCACTCCTCCACCCCTCCCCACCAGGAGGAGCAGTAGACAGCCACACATAGCCCCCGTGAGCGAGCTCCTCCCGTGGCCAGGCAATGGTCAAGCTCTTGTCTACTGAACACTTTGAACATAGTCTTTTGAGATTCCCATGGTTTTTCCATGTGCATGGGCATGGGGGTCCGTGGGTCCTCATGAACAGTGAATGGGCTTCTAGAGCGAGGGGTTGGCTGGGGCAGGGTGGGGTTGACAGTAAGTTGCTGGTAGTCAAGGAGATGAGAGAAACAGCAGAGTCCTCCCAGCAGTGTCGAACCAGTCATCTTCATTCTTGATACATAAACTTGGGACAAAGCAGAGTTTGTCCCTGGAAGCCAGAATCATGATGGTGACAACTTGGGGTGTTGAGGAGGTCAGCCAGTGGGGACCCTCTAAGGTCACATGGATACTAGGCAAATGCAGTGGGTTTTTCTATCCCCCACAACCTAACCCTACTGGCAAGAAGCATGTGGTTTCTTTTGTCCTACCTAGAGGCACATGGCCTGTTGAAGTCATTGTGTGTGTGCACCTGTATCTACCCTGTTCTCATACTTAGCCTTGTTTAGCTCTTTCCATACCTGCCTCAGGTAGGTACCTGTGCATGGTGCTAATAAATTCACAACCAAACAACTTTAGGGTAAATGAGGGTTTTTCCCCCCTGGCTGATGATTCTCAGCTACAGTTGAGAGCCCCGCTTGGCAGGAAAGCTCACCCAGAGCCCAGGGAACCGGCCACACCAAGTTCACAGGTTTTGCTGATGCATTCAGAGTCTTGGAGACTAATGGAGCCTTAGACACCAACAGGCTTCTTTACAGAGCAACATACCATACTGGAAGGCAGTTCAGGGGTTAAAACCTTTGTCGGTTGACAGAAGCAGCACCTCCATCCTTTGTTCAAAGCACCTATTTTACAACCGAAAATACAAAAATGGAGTCACCACTTACCATTGTACTTTTTCTTGAATTGGAAAGTCAAAGTTTATAATGACGAAAGTTAGAGGGTATCCTATGTGGCTCAGATGTAAATAACATCATCAGTCATGTGGCTGTTAAAAGCTTTCCGTACATACAGATTGGGAGGCCCTTCACATGTCTTTAGAATTTATCACTAAGAACAGAAGTAATAATTAGGGCACTTCCCCAAGATATTAAAATCAATGAGCTTTTTTATAGCAATTTTAAAGAACAATTAATAGGCAATCCCACTATCCCATTAAAAGCATGCACGTGGACTGGAGAGATGACTCAGGGGTCAAGACTGCCTCTTAAGTAGAAAGTCCTGAGTTCAGATCCCAGGTCCCACATAAAAACACCAGGCAGAAAAGGTGGCAGCCTGCACTTTTGGTCCTGATAGGCAGAGCTTGGAAAATCCCAGCATGAAGCAAAAAGGAAGTAGAAGCAATCCAGGATGATTCCCAAAGTCACCCTTTGTCCTCCACAGGGATATACCGTATCCTCTTATATATACAGACACACACAAACACAGACACACACATAAATAAATAAAGTTAATTTTAAAAAGTATGCACAGCTTTGTTTCTACACTAAGAATCTTCTCTGGTGATCTATTGAACAATGATCTCCAGGTTGACAAAATGGGTGAGTATTTTGTCATGGCGAGGAACCCCCTGAGCTGTGGTTAGGTTAGACACCTTCTGAGACTTTGTTTCCCCATTGTGGCCTTTTGATACTAAACAGACTGTGCCTGTGTGTGTGTGTGTGTGTGTGTGTGTGTAGAACAGGGCATAGCGTATGGGGGCACAAGGGTGACTTTGGGAATCATCCTGGATTGTTTCTCTGCTCTGAGGTTTCCTAGACTCTCATCCTCAGGTTTAGAAGTACGGGCCACTGCCATTTCCACCTGGTATTCGTATATATAAATATATCTGGAAATCCAAACTCAGATCCTTTCGCTTAGAGGCAAAGGCTTTAACCCCTGAGCCACCTCTCCAGCCCCGAGCTGGCTTTTTCGCAAGACTCATTTGGCTTTGGTCTTACCAGACCAAGATACATGTTCTAGTGGAAGCCACGTCCCGTGTCTTTAAACAACCTAGCCAACATGCACAGGGTCACCCCTGGCTGCACAGACACATCTGGCTCCCCAACATCCCTCTCCCTTCTGGGTCCGATTCATGCTCATGTGTGGTAGAGGTCCCCACATCTTTTCTTGGAGACCTGGCATGCTCAGAGTCCCTCTGTGGGATTCCAGCTTTCTTCCTTATGGCAGAGACTGGCATATATCTTAGCAGGCTCTGGGGGCATCCTTTTTAAGCCTTGAAGATACCTGTACTCCTCACGTTGACCTGACAGTCACATTTCTAAAAAGAATGTACATGCAACTTATGTTTCCAAAAGTATGTCTACTGACCGTTGAGATTATCCAACCATGTGGGGGCTTCCCCTCCTCCTAATAGTTTAAGTAACCTCAGACGTTTTTGAAGGAAAAAGCTCCTTTCCCAGCCACATAGATGATTATCTGTATTCAGGGCAGTGGGGGAGATGGTTTTCAGAGGAACCCCGTGGATTAGTCTGTAATGAAAATAATTCCCACTGAAGTTATCTGTTTTTTAAGATGCGTTTTTGCATAATGCTTTTCCCCTATTAAGTGAATCTCATGATTCACATAATCTTATAATTCACCTAATAGGACCCAGGGCACAGAAAAGCTGTAAGAAGATGATGAATTTCACTGAAGACTTTGCCAGTACAGTTTCGTCTCTTTGATCCTCCTTGTCTGACCCCAAAAGAGTAGACTGGCTTAAACCCTAGTTCAAACTGTTATTGACACTGTGTTACAGGTCACTGATACCTCTTCCACACTCCAATAAACCACTCTCAGAAAACAGATCTATGTTCTTTCAAGTCTGGAGAGAATCTGGAGGTTGAGTAGGACCTCCTTGTACAAATGCAGAATAACTACTAAGATGATGGCTATCCAGACACAATTCCAAAAATATGTCTACTGACTGTTGAGATTATCCAACCATGTGGGGGTTCCCCCAATATTTTAAGTAACGTTAGATATTTTTGAATGAAATAGCTTCTCTTCCCAGCCACATAGATGATTGTCTGTATTCAGTGCAGTGGGGGAGATGGTTTTCAGAGGAACCCCTGAAACAAACAACAAATGATTTAATTGTCTTACCAGAGAGGTTGAGTGCATGTGGCGGGGTCTGTGGCCTGCTTGGTGCCATGATTAGGTCACCCTCCTGTGTTCAAGAGAGAAAGCATGGGCTGAATTACTACCGATACTATTTAGAGATGACACTCACATCACATGAGGGCAACCTGAAGCAGGACTGGGAAGCTAAGGGACAGAGAGGGTATCTTTTGCTACTTGGACGATTCAGACTTCAAACATGGCTTCCATAAAGGGGAAATTCTGTTTCTGAGCAGATTGGCCATGACGGTAGAGTGGCCTTTTCTGCACATGATGACGAGTTTGGCTTTCTTGTAATTGTGCAACTAGATTTAGAAATTCATAGGTGCTCATGGGAGGTGTGGAAATAAACATCTAATCAGAGTGGTGTAAGGTTTCCTGACCTTGGAGTCATCCCTGTTTCCTGCCCCCCCAGGAATCTTTTTGCTTCCCCCCCCCCCCGTGACATTTTAAGGAAATAAGAGGAAGGTATTAAAACTGATTTTATGCACAGAGTGTACCTGTCAACGTATCAACATCACGTTGACTCGCAATCTATTGTGACCACACCCCAGAAAACCTCTTTGGCAATTTCAAGCTGGTCTGTGGAGTGGATCGCTCAGATCCACACTCCCAAGAGCCGCTGTGCTCTCTGACGGCCCACACGTGCGCATGCCTGTGCTTCCAAGTTTTCCTCTTTGTTCCCAACGACCGGAACTGCAGCCCCTCCCAACATGCTCTCCAAAATGACATGTTCTTGCTGTATTTAATGTTGCAAATTGGACCAATGGGTGAGAAATACCACCTCCATTTGTTCTCTTCTGTATGGGTCTTAGGAACACTATCTTTCAGAGACCGAACTGTAGGTTACGCTTGACATCTTATAAGTCTCCCTGCTTTTCCTTGTGGTTCACTTTTGAGATTTTCCTCTCAGTTTGTTTTATATTCACAGTTGCTTTATATGAAAGGTGATATAGAACACACATATCCTGTGTGTATCACTTGGCATTGCTCGATGCCATTACAGGCATTAAACATTCACACAAATAGAAACAGTCTTTTTTTCTTGCCATCAGTTTTAAATCTCATTACAAGTTACAAGATCCCAGTTTATTTACTACCATGTCATTCTGTCCGAATCGACATCTCACAGTGCCTCGGGCTTCCTGAACCACACATACCTATTTCCTCAGTACTTTAAGGGGAGGTCCAGAATCAAGGTCTAGAATGGTTTGACTGTGGCAGGGACAGGCTCCCTGGCTGGCAGAAAGCACACCTTCTCCCTACCTGGTGACATGACAGGAAATAGGTGCTATTCATGACTTTCCTCCAGGGAAAATAATCCCATAGTGGGAACCCCCAACCCACACCTACCCCTCTCCAAACCCGTCTTCAGGCCACCACTGAACCTTGGAACTGCAATATGCAAATTCAATATAGGAGACAGCTTTAGTTGCTAACCAGCACCTAGAGATGGGACACCACATTTACAAAGAGCTAAAGATTAATTTTTCCAACAGAAATCCCTTTGTAGTTTCACTGATTACCAGCATACACGGGTGTTCCTCTCATAGTTACGTGGAAGCCCCGGCTAAAAGTCACAACCGTGTGGAGATAAATCTTACAGACCAATGTGTCACATCTGGTCCACTCCACACAGTCTCAGATGTTCTAGGCAAATGCTTAGGAGACTCAGTGCTATCAAATGACAGATTCATCCTTTTCCCTGAAACTCAAGGGCAAATGGTCATGGTTTGGCTTTAATTGACACGTAATGGATCTATCGATTGCAGCTTTTATGGAGGTAATTGTGTGGAATTCATAAAATAATGAATTGGTTGGCAGCACTAGGAATATATCAAAGCTGTCTTGGTTCCAAGTCTTTAGGGAATTGATGGGACTTGCATCGGTTTTGGTAATTAAAGCAAAGGCCACTTCCTCTTTCCTTTGCCCGACATGCAAAGCTTCATGGGTTCTGCTCAGTTCACAAAGCGCACGTGCAGGGCTTGGTGCTAAGGACATAGGGGTGTAAAAAGATCTGAACCCTCTTGCTTCCTCCCTTGCTTGGTAATCGAGAGCTTCCTGGTTGCCTCTAAGATAGTTTAATGTCCTGTTTTCTGGAAGAGTGGATTAAAAATTCGAAGAACTACCATCAGAACTATGATGAACAAGTGGAGCGCTCAAAATGTAAAATAAAATAGTCGAGGGAAATACCACACCCATGCAATATTGTGAAAGGTTAAAAAAAAGTAGTGGGTGAAAATCCATGATGAGCTGAAAAACAGATTCCATAAAGGCAAGATGAGCAAATCATTGTTTATTTTGAGACTTAAAATCCAGCAAAAGCCAGCATAGCACTTTCATAAGTCTCCATATTTTCTTCATCAGGGATTTATTTTATGAAATATTTTGTTTATTTGAGGGAACACAGAGAAATAGTAAGGAGAGAGAGAGAGAGAGCTTATGTTTGCCATGGTACATTGGTGGAGGTCAGAAGACAGCTTTCAGAAATCAGTTCTCTCCTACCCTATGGGCTTCAGGGATTGAATGCGAGTCACCAGGTTTGCAAGCAGACACCTTATCTGCTGAGCATTCTGGTAGGCCCAGGATTCATTCATTTTTTTAATGCATTAAAGACCACCGGGGAAGATCACTGAGTAAGAGCACTTGCCTCGAAAACATGAGGGCCCTAGTTCAAATCTCTGGCACCCGTGTCAAAAGCTGAGCCTGGCCCTGCAAGTCTGTGACCTTGGAGCTGAGAAAAGTGGAGACAAGCCAGGGCTTGCAGCTACCAGCCTAGCTCCAGGTGAGAGACCCTTCTATTGCAATAGAGTGCAAATGGGGCAGCCTTCTTGTAAGTACCCACATGTGACATATGCACACACGTACACACTGCACCAAAACTTAACGTAGCTTGATTATTAATTTTGGGGGTTCACCTTTAACTTAACACTGGAACCCGCAGTAAAATCCTGACTAGCCTCCCCCTGCTTCTGACCTTGAGATGCTGAGAGGAGGAGATATGGCTGCCCAGCAGTTCCTAATGTCCAGCCCTTGCCAAGCCCTCCCACGGCTGTCCCAAGGACTCCCCGACTATGATGTGATTGCTCCGTCACCTCTTCCTACCAGGAAACTTAGTCCCAAGGGGATCAGGCAACCTCTCATCAGCTGGGCTGTTTTCCGCCCAGCCAGTCGAATGTCCAGCTCCTTCTTTAACACCTTCCAAACTTGAACCCCAGAGTCTGATGACAGTCACGTGCCAGACTGACAGAAATGACAGAGGGGTCCCCCAAAACCTAGAGCAGGTGTTCAGCCTCTTATTTCTCCTTCTTGTCCTACGATCTTTGGGGAGCGAATGTGTTTGATCTGCCCAGGCTTCACCAGACTTTACAGAATTGCTCTTTAGAAAGCCATGCAATAGATCTTGTTGTCAATCAGTCTACCACGTTGGTGCAGCCGAGAGCAACATGGTCTAGAGTCTAGATAGCCAGAAGCTTCCACGCCTGCATGTATGTGAATCACTGCAGCTGGGATGTACAATACCAATCTGCAAGGCTAGATTTGGCCTGAGGATAGGGGCAAAAAGGTTTCATTTTAGGGGTTGAGGATAAGGTACCTGCCCCCAAACCTTAAGAACTAGAGCTCAGACTGGCAGAACCACATAAAGATAGGCAGGTGACAGTCACCTGTTATCTCAATACTCAGGTAAAGACAAGGGATCCTTTGGCAAATTGGATAATTAGACTAGCCAGTCGACGCGTTCTGTGCTCAACTGCGAAACCTTGCATATAAGTGAAGGGCAGGTGAAATACCTCAGTAGGTAACATGCATAATAAAAACCTGTGGACCTGAGTTTGATAGTTAGAAGCCCCCATGGGATAAGGAAAGTTGTCCTCTGACCTCCACCATGCACCATGTAAGTACAGCTCTCTCGCTAGTAAATAAATGTCAAAAATAAACTTAGTAAATAACATTTAAAAAAACTAATAGAAGTGAAGAATGATTAAGGAAAGTACTTGGCCTCCATATAAAGGATCACAGGCGTGCACAGGCATCCACGTGCATCTGCACAAGCATGCCCCTCCCCAGCACATGCATAAACACACCCAATACTTCAATACATACCCTTGCGTAACTCCAGCTTCCACGCTATTTTATCACATCTTAAAATAAGTGATATGAACTAAGCAGTTTAAAAGAAGATCTTCACATAGTATAGGAAGATCTAGACACAGATTTGATAGACACACGATGAACTAATTGTTTTGCTCACATAACAGACACACTGGGGAAGCTGTTTACACAGGTACTGCGGCCTCTCTTCCCAAGACAAAATGCTGAGACATCCTTATTTTACCCACGATCCCACATCCTTTAGCTGGGAACATCTGTTTCCTTCCATTCCTTTCAACAGTGCTTGCCTGAAAAGATTAGGGGCTTCCTCTTTCTTTCCCGTGTCAGTGGCCAGTGGTCAGCCCTATGGGATCTCTTCAATAATCCCTCCCCTTCTCTACTGACTTTATGCTGACTTCTTTGCTTAGGGAGGGATTGAAAATGCACGACTTCCTTTGGCAGTCTTTATCAGATTCTCTCAGTATGCCAGGTGCCATTCTGTCACGCAAATAGGCCACATACAAGCCATCAATGAGTGGCGTCCACTCTACCCATACCACGTGGGTTAACATATGGTGGATGGCTATATCACACTCAGGGCTCAGAGTTCTAAGCGCATCGTTCACATGGATATTTGGGAGCTAAACCCAGAAGGAGAACCAGTGAGTCCCAACTTCCACCATCACTGGGCCCCTTGGGCAGGCCCCGTGGACCACTCCCACCACCCCCTTCTTTCCCAGAACCCACAGGCTGAGAGATTGTGAAGCACTTGCTGTGTATCACGTCAGGCCCGGTGCTGGGTCATAGTGTGGAGCTGATTCAGTGAACGGAACCTGAACAAAGCTGTCTGCTGTGGTTCAGCCAACACCCACCCATGGCAACCCCAACAGTGGCTCTCTATGCCTCACTGAGATGCTATGGTCCTAGCATCCCATTTCCTCCCTGCTTTCCCCATGAACAGTTCTGACTGGTCAGCTGCTTACCTGGTAATTCTATGCATCTGTGTATTTGTTTATATCATTCATATTGATTGATATCCACACACACACGCACACGCACACACATGCACACAAGTATATCCCAACCTTCCTCGCAGACACACATGCATTGTGTAACTAATGAGTTTTTCTGGCATTTCCATTCGTTTTTGCACCTGACCAACTTTGCTCATATCTGTACATGCCATCCTGTGCGTGTCTGACTCATTACCAAGGGCTTCTAGAGATGTTGGTGCTGACACTAATTAGCTGAGTTCACTTATTCCTCCAAACGTCAGTCTTTGGAACATGTCACTTGCTACCATGACCCCATATCGTTCATCAGCATCTGAGGTCAGCTCACATCTGGCTGAGTTATCACCCCATCCCACCTGAGAGGGTGGCTATTTGTCTCTGTATCTCAGAAAACACCAGCTGACACACCCTCAGGACTCTCACTACTTCTTTTGATTTAAAAAAAAAACAAAAACCAATAGGGGCTGGAGAGATGGCTCAGGGGTTAAGCCTCTGCCTTGCAGGCAGAAGGTCCAGAGTTCGGATCCTAGACCCCACGTATAGACAGCAGGTGGAAGCGGGGGGAGGGGGCTTGCGTTTCTGGTCCTGGTAGGGCGGAGCCTGTGAATCCTGGGGCAGAGTAACAAGGGGGAGGTAGAGGCAGTCCATGGTGGTTCCCAAATTCATCTCTGGTTCTACATACACACACATACATACACACACGCACGCACACACATACACACACAATTGAATCAATAATTTAAAAAATAAAAATAAAAATGATGCTCTCTCAGTGTAGCCTGGGCTGGGTTTGAATCTGCCACCTCCTAGCTTGAGTCTCCAGAGTGCTAAATTAACAGACAGAGGTCACCATGCCCAGCTGCCCTACCAACTCTTCAGAGAGACGGTTCTGCAGCCACAGACACTTGCCAAGCTCCTGCTCTCTTGCAGTCTCCATCCGTTGGTTATTTATCTCAATGCAGAACAGTGGCTTTTTCGTCTTTTTTTTAAATGGAGGGGGGCGTCTGCCTTCTGCGAAAGATTGTCGGCTGTGAAAGCTTCCATCCCGTGGTGTGCCCCCAAACATCTTATTTGTCTTGATATTTCCTTCACACAAATACATGTGACAGATAAGGAGTCACTAGAGGACGTACGTGCTTGGTGTCAGACAGATATTAAAACAATAAACTACACTGCCCTGGGATCCGGGCAGAGAACAAGGCAGAGATAAGATGTCTCTGAAAATCAGTGAGGCAGTTGAACTGGGGGGATTTCCCTGGAATGCCAAGACCTGCAATAGTGTGGCTAGAAAAAAAAAAAAAGCACATTTTAATGCTGTATTTGCTTCTGAGTCTGCTGCCACACTGGTATTGAGCTCTTAGACAATGCCCACCTATCCTCAGCCTCAACGGGAGTGAGAGAGAAATCCTTCAATCCCATGAGAAGCTTATGTGCAGAGTTGATTTTTTTTTAAAAGCATTTGCCTCCACTTCATTGGATGCCCCCAAATTACTATGGATTTAAACATAGACAAGAAAAAGAAAGATCACCTTCTGCGTTCAGAGCTTTGCATGGAAAGCAGCAGGAGCCAACCTTAAGATCTAACTTGTATCCTGGAAGGCACAGGCGAGGGTAACATGCATGCCATCCTGTGGGAGGCTGGGAGTCACTATGTAAGCGAACAGCTTTCCCAGGGTCAGCAGCAGAGAGAGAGAAAGAGAGCATCCTCCAGCCTTCAAGTAATTCACCCACAGGAACAAACTATTAGGTGCTTCTTGCAGAGAAACACAGACCACAGAGACAGCGGTGTAGCCACGGAGGGGCCCTCCATTCCTCTGACGTTCTTTCTCATCAAAAACAAAGTGCTTCGCTCAGAACAGAGACCCAGGAAAGGGCTGTGTGCTTGACCCCCCCCCCCATGCAAGGAACCAGGAGCGTGGCTTGAGTTCATCTCCACCCAGTAATTTAAACATTTGCTGCACAGCATGCCAGATGTGCTATTTTCCTAAATCATGTTTTCACTTACAGAGAAGAAGGACTGTCAGGCGCCCGGCCTTTCATTGCTACCACAGAACTCAAGGGCAGAGTAAAGAACACTGTTTAAGGACCATATAACGGGCTTCATACTTCACCTCACCTCTTTGGGTTTCGCTTGCACAACGCTGATGCCTAATTGCTTCTCATGTAAAAATAGCAGCATAGCTGGGAAGGTGGTTAAGTGAGTAACGGGTTGCCCTGCAAGAACCGGGACCCCAGTTCAATCCCCAACACCCACGTTAAGATAAACTGCCCACAGTGACACGGGCTTGTAATCCCAGCATTGAGGCGGGTGGAAACAGACAGATCCACAACGCTCGCTGGACAGACAGCCTAGCCTAATTGGCTAGTTCCAAGCCTGTGGGACATCTGTGTCAATAAACAAGGTGAGAGCTGGGGAGAAGGTTCAGTGGTTAAAAAGCTTGCCAAGCAAGCAGAAGGACTCAAGTTCTAATCCCAAGATCCCACGTAAAATGGCAGGTGGGCGTAATGGCCTGCTCGTAATTCCAGTCCTAGAAGGGAGAGCCTTGGCATCCAAAGAGCAGGCTGGCTAGCCAGCCTAGCTGTACTAATAGTGCACTCTGGGTTTAATTAGACCCAGGTTCCAAGCAACAAGGTGGAAGAGTGGATTGAGGCTGATTCCCAATATCACCCTCGGGCCTCCACTTACATAGTGGTTGGCCGGTAGCAGCCTGTAATTCTAAGGCAAAGGATGGACATCCCCAGAACAGGCCAGCTAGCCAGGCTGCCCCTGTGGGCCAGCTCTGGTTTAATTAGAGACCCAACCTCAAAATAATAATAAGATGGAAGAGATCAAGGATGGTTCCCAGTATTGACCTTAGGAATCATACATGTGCATTCACAATGTTCATGTACTTGAATACACAGGTGCACCCATGCATGTGCAAACATGTGTGCTCTTATCCACACACACACACACACACACCATATACATACAAAAAAGAAGAAACTTAAAGTGAACCAGTCAACAACACTTAAAGTTGTCTTCTACACGTAGTACTGTACCTACACACATGTGTGCAGGCACATGCACACACAAACACACACACACATGAGAGCAAACGTGTAACAGCCACATCTACCTTCACAAGTTCACACTCTTAGTAGTTGCTCCACAGTCTCCAAAAGACTGCTTTTCACTAACACGCACTGATTCTCAATGTAGGTTTCGCATCCTTCCCCCTGGGATATGAGGTGATCTGCTAAAAAGTCCAGCATAGTGGTTGACGATGTTGGTCGTAACAATGTGAGAGGGTTCTATGAGCAAGTGTCTTTGCCTTGCAAAATGTCATGGTCACCTGCACAGGCATCTGGCGATGACGCTTCCGCATCTTCCAATCTCCTGCAAGCAAGACGGCTCCACAAGCAGATGACTAGTCTTCCCTTCTCTTCCTTGGGAACTGTCATGCTTTTGGTCCCTCCTATTTTCATACACTTGTGTATAAGAAAAGCATATTCAGAGATGCACTTGTGTGTGCAAGTGCGTGTACATGTGATTGCATGTGTGTGTGTGTGTGATCCGAAGTCAATACTGGGAATTATCTTCGATTGCTCTTCCACTTTCCTCATTGGAGGGGTCTCTGATTAAGCCCAGAGCTTGCCAGGAGGCTAATCTGTCCAGCCAGTTTGCTCTGAGGATTCCCAAGCTCTACCTTTCCGGGGCTGGAATGACAAGCGGCCTCCACATCCAACCTGCATTACCTGTGGAATCCAGGGATCTGAGTACCAGTCGTCTTGCTTATGTGGCAAACACTCTAAACCACTGAGCCATCCCCCCAGCCCCTTCATCAGGATTTCTGAAAGTTTCCCAAAGTGTCAGATTTGGAAAGGTTTTCACACTGACTGAACGCCTGACCCTTTTCCACGTGGTCCCTCGTCGGCCTGGGCTTTCAGAGTTCCAGCTCACAAACCAGGCAGGTCATCAGCAGGCATCGGTAGGTCTGGAGGGCACCAGCCCCACGTGTTTGTGTTGGGTGTTGATCAAAGGGATCAGAATTTAGGTTTCTAAACCTAAATGGTATGAAAGGCAGAAAACCTTAAACACCAGCAGACGCAGATCCCTCACACTGATAGCTGAAAGAGACAAGAACACATGTGTTTGTCCCGCGAATCCATCCTGTGGGTCAACCGCCCTGCTCTGAGGACCACCTGCTCGGAGCTGCAGCAGCCCTGGAGCATCGTGGGTAATCCAGCCTGGCATCAGGCAGCTAATTTATCTCACTTGCCCTGCTTCCTACCTGGAGAGGCAATTCACCCAGCTTGCTGTTCCAGCCAGCTGTTAGCTAGATCATGAATGATTTAACAATTGAGCCCCCTCTGTATAAATGTATGTGTGTGTGTGTACATATATACACACACACACATACATATATACATACATATATATACATATATATATATATATATATATATATATACTGGGTGAAATTATTATTTATATAAACTATTTGGTTTCTTTTTCCCACAGCTTCCTAAAAGAGAAAATCCTAGTTGACATTTGTCACATAGAGCATGCATTTTGTCAGTCTGATAGATTGCGGCACATTGCTCCATCTAAATTAAAATAAGCTTCAGCAGTGCTTTGTCTATCTTCAGCTACCCTTCAAGTGCTCAGAAAGAACCTCTGCCAGGGCCTACTGTCGTCCTGCCTACGGGATGCACCCTGAGATTCAAATTCCTATTTGCTGAATGAAATGTTACAAAAATCTTGCCTGGGGGAGGATCGTCAATACTGGTGAGGAAAGAGAGATCACATATGCTTCTTCCTGGGAGTGTAAATGTGAGAGCGCATATTCCACAGACCAGGATCTCTGGATTCATCCAGCCATTTGTAACATGCAAGAAGAAATAGCTAGTTTACACAGGAACCGTGCAGGAACTGGCTGGAAACAAACAAACAAACAAACAAACAAAAAACCAAAGCTTTCTCTCCCAGAATCACACAGACAAATGATCTAAGAGTATTTGTGTGTGTGTGTGTGTGTGTGTGTGTGTGTGTGTGTGTGTGTGTGTAGGGGTGACACGTGGGTTACAGTGCATTCTAAATCTACTCTTTTCCAACTTAGGAATTCTTTCTTGGGGGTCTTGCAACTCTGAGTAAATCTCTCTGGGTTTACTCTGTGTAGTTTCGTGTATGGTTTGGTTGTGGTCAATTCCTCTTTGTGCGAGGCACAGACTGATTGCAGAGCAAGCTGGGTGTGGAATGATGTTAGATGGCAGAATTTACGCATCGCTTACAGACAGAAAAATAAGTCACTGCCTCCACAACGGAAGTTTTTATTTTCAGATATCCCAGTCCATTGAAATAAAATTCTTTTGAGTATGTGTGTGTGCCTGTGAGTGTGGAGGTCAGAGGTCAATGTCAGAGCATCTTCTTTTGCTTCCTACCTTCTTTTGTGAGACAGGACAGCTTACCGAACCTGGAGCTCCTCAGTTAGGCCAAGCTTGCTGGTTGTAAGTCCCAGGTATCCCCCTGTCTCTGATTTCCCCAGAGGGGATGATAGGCATGTGCTGCCAAGCCTGGTGTTTTTTTAAAAAATATTTTTACAAGGGTTCTGGGGACAGAACTCAGGTCCTCATGCATGCACAGAATATATTTTACTGACTGACCCTTCTCTCTGTCTCTCAACTAAGTTTCTTGTTTCAACTTTCCAAATTTAGAATTCTTTATGGAATGGAATGAAACAAAGCTCATAGCTACTAGTTGTGTGTGTGTGACATAGCCCCAGTCACTCTGGGTTGCACATGCCACTCCAAACCTCATTCAGATGTAGATTGGCACAGGGATAGGGCGTACAGCTTGCTTTGGGATCCTTACTGTAAATCGGTGAGGAGCTCTGTGCCCTGCATCCAGTTAGCAGAAAAGCAGCCGAGCCTTCTTTGCAGGTGTCCTGAAATCTCAGCATAAACAGACACGGGAAGAAATTGCACAGCCTCTTCTCTGACTCGTCTCTTCTCCCAACCTCAACAAGAGGTTCACTGCAATCTCTGGGAGATTTGTCCACAGATGTCCCCTTGGCAGATGAACCCAATTGTGCTAGTTACTCTTGCGTTGCTGTGAGAGAACCCCGAAGTCAAGCAAATCTAAAGGAGAAAGGGAGATTTATTCAGCTTACAGTTCCAGAGGGGAGATAGTCTTTCATGGCAGACACCGCATGGCTGGAGGCAGAAACTGGCAACAAGCTGTGTACACCCATCTGCAAGGCTGCAAAACTACCTACTGCCAAAGTAGACTTTCTCTACGAGGTGGGGTGGGTCTAATCCACCTCCAGGCCCACCCCCTGTGACCACCTTCCTCCAGTAAGGCTCTACCTCTCAAAGGCACCATGACCTTCCCAAACACATGAAACTGTGGGGGACACATTTCAAACCATGACACCAAACCATGAGGGATCAAAGCCAGCTGTGGTGTGCGTAGTGGAAACACAGCCATGGATGTAGCATCTTGTACAGTCCATAGGAGGAAAGCTGTGTCAGGGTATCACTAAAGAAAAATAGAGTCAAATAGATTGTGGATGCAGGGGCCTGGGTGAAAGGTAAGGCCAAGTTCTAGTTTTGGCTTGCTTAATTGCTCTAGGAAAGCAATCATAGCAACAACAGACCAGATTCATAGAGTCCTGTAAAAGGCTAACGGGTTAATGGGTATTCTTGGCAATTAGCAAGTGTTAATAAATGCTACTGGCTATCTCCAAGTCTCAAATCTCTTCCATCTGATAAAGGAGTCCCTAGGATTTCCCCAAGTGTGATAACATCTTTGCTTAGATTACTGTCATTATCCCTGCCTGGCATTTAGTCACCTGAAACTCAGGATCCAATCACTGATGCCAGCAGCCACTCAGGCCTTTTCTTAGGGGTACTGCCTTCTCAGACACCTCAGCCACTTGCAAGTCCAACCCCCCCCCCCATTACCTGTCTCCCTCTGCAGCTTAGCTGCTATGGGATTCTGAGTTTATGTAGCATGAGAATCAGTACACGTTGGATCCCCTTGTCCCAGGTTATCTGTCCATGTTGGAGACGCTTCAGCCCCCAAAATAGAGCCCCAAAAATTGCAACAGAGGTAGAGAACTATGTGGTCCATTGAAGGAAAGAATTTAAAAAATGATAAAAGATAGGAAACCAACCCTGGTGTAATGACATAATGTCAGTGTGGAGGTGGAGTCATGAGAGCGGCTATCAGAAAGAAAGTGCTCAGGGACTGGAGAGGTGGCTCAGGGGTTAAGCCTCTGCCTTGCAAGCAGAAGGTCCTGAGTTCGGATCCTAGACCCCACGTATAGATGACAGGCGGAAGTGGGGGCGGCCTGCGTTTCTGGTAGGGCAGAGCCTGTGAATCCTGGGGCAGAGTAAACAAGGAGGAGGTGGAGGCGTCCATGGTGGTTCCCAAGTTCGCCCATGGTTCTACACACACACACACACACACACACACACACACACACACACACACACACGTGCGAGCTCACGCACAATTGAATAAATAATTTAAAAAAAAAAAAAGAAAGTGCTCAGAGTAGACTCAGAGTAGATGTGCTAAGCCAAGATTCCCTCAAGGAAACTACATGAACCTCAGAAAAGAGACCAGGGAAAGAGCCTGCCAGAGTTCATTGGGGGCAGTGCCCACATCCAGCTGGAGCGAAACCAAACATCTCAGCGTCTCACAGGAGTATCCTCAAAGTCTAACTGAAGTGAAGCCTTAGATCAATAAATTCACCTTAGTAAGCGAGTCAGCGGTGTCCTTCTCCTTTCAGAAATACACATCTCCCTCTCCAAGTTCAAAGTTCTCTCAATGCTTTCAGCCCCGTTCTGCAAGAGCTTAGAAAAACTTGGGGCTAATTTGGATTTGACTAAAACTTTTATGCCATGACGTTATGCAAACAGATTCAATTATGGCGCACAGCGTTTTGTGAGTAACTGCCGCCCATAAAAAGTTAATTAATCAGGGCTGTGTCAATTTCCTCCTGCCATGTCAATTTGCAGCTAGGTAATTAATCACTAATCACCCACCAGCCAGCAGGCCGAGGGACAATACACCAACTACTTATTGTCTCCCCCCCACCCCAATAAACAGCACACACAGCCAGTAGGGAACGCATCTTGCCTTTCACAATATTTTTATCGACGCGTTTGCATGTTGTAATAGACTGCGCCGACAAGCAACTGCGTTCAATGGAATATGAATATTGAAGAAACAAATGAACGTGGATTTATAGGGCATCGCGCTGCTGCTGTGTCAGTTTCGAGATTAAACCCAGCAAATGAACAGTGAAAAATTACTGTTCCATGTGGCAAACGGTGATTAGAGTTGTACATTAATTAGAAATTTTTGTTTTCCTATCCAATGCATTTGGAATGAGGATGTCCTATAAGGAACCGTTTGTCCAAAATGTAGATTTATTCACTCCTAAACAGCAGTATTTAATGTCTACATGCATTTTATGCTGACACAAGAATCGATCCAGAACGTGTATCCCAGACATAAATATAGGTGTATGGGAGAAGCAGATTTTCCACAAAGGAAATGGCTGTTTGAGTCTTTCTTGCACATAACAGAAAGAATGAAACGCTTCTCCTTTTCTCCCTCAACCCTGAAATTGCTGGCTTGAAAAATAATAATAAGTAAAAACACCAAAGGCTATTTGGTTTTGACCTAGAACTTAATATACCTCTGCAGGTTACACTTTGCACTGAATGTCATTTCAGGAGAATGACTTAGTTGAGTGGAAAGCCTGTATTAAAAGCTAATTTGGTCTACTTTCATTGGAGAGTTATTTTCAAGTAAAGCTTTTGGAAAAAATATCTGTTTTTTTTTTTTTTAACCTTTCATGGAGATACTTCCCAGTGTAATGATTCTGAGGTGACTGCCCGGAGCTCATGAGGCACGTGCTACGTTGCAATTCATGGTCCAGGACTCTAAATAAAAGTCCCCCCCACCTAGCAGAATCCACCAGACCCCCAAACGTGCTGTCTGTCAAAAGCACATCTGCTCCCAAGAATCCTGCAAGCCCATCATGGTTACCCACCCATGGAACAAATGGACCACAAATGATGGTGTCCCTCTCTGTCTTTGAACTTGCAATGCGTGGGGCTTCCGAGACCAAAGGGACCAATTTGTGAGATGAAGAGAGGCCCCTCTGCGTGCACACCTCTAGCAGGGCTCCTGTACCAGGACATCTTTATGATGGCATCTTTTTATTTTTAACCAACCTATCTTTACCAGGGCATCTGGCCATCTCATGCAAATTCAGAGCATCACACAAATGCAAAGAATAATTGCCCATTAAAGCGGTTGTATATTTTTATGGCCTGGATGCAGAATCCGCCCCCGTCGGCTTCGGCATCTGCTCATCTTCCGTCTCTCCCAGAGCGCTGAAAAGCTCTAACATGCAGTTTATAACCCTCAAGTATTTCCTACTGGTTTTGTGGTGCTTCTCTTGGGATCTCTGGGCTGGTGAAATGATCTCATTTTGTGTTTATTTTCCAAGGTAAGCACCACATTCATGAAAGAGACAGAAGGGGGGAGGCGAGGGTCCCTGTAAATACATTGAACTTGGAGCTGCTGGGAGCGGGGGTGGGGGCTTTGGCTTCCACAGGGCAGGAAGCAGTAGACACTCTGGTAAATGACCCGTTTGACTGGTCGAGACGCCCACCTGTCTTCCACCTAAAAACGGGGCTTCGCCTGAATTCCTGAGTATCACCATGCACATCTTGTTCTATCTCTAAAGTTGCCTTACAGTGGAGCTTGCAGGGTGCAGAGTGCTTTATTGCCAAACACGGGCTGGGTCTCCTACTAATGTCCCCTTCATGGCATCTCAGTGGTGAAAGCATTTCACACACACACACACACACACACACACACACACACACACACACACGGACACTATATGGATGGGAGCTTAGAGCCTCAGGCTTCATGTAAAATACTGGGCAGTCGTGGTGGTTCCCCAGTGATTCTGACCCTGAAGGAGAAACCTGGGAAAACTCCAGCAGGAGATGGCTGGATCATCCTGTAGGCCAGCTGTGTGCTTCATTAGAGACCCAGCCTCACAAGAAGAAGGTGGAATAGTGATCCTGGAGGATTCTTAGTACCTGCTTCCAACTTCAAGCCACACAGATGCACACACAGGTACACACAGCACACACACACACAAAAAAAAGGTGGAAAAAAACCCACAACTTCCATGATCTCCTGCCTTGTCCTCCTTATCCCCCCTCCCCATGGTGGTGGGATCGTAGACAGGAGTCACTGTACCTGGCTTCGCACTGTTCTTCCATTGGCAGAGGTGTCCATGATAGACTGACTGGAGGGGCAGGTTTATGGATTCTATTCTAACAGCGGTGGGTCCCTTTCAGAAACGGACAGGGCTCTGTGCATTCCTATCTGTTATTCTGCGTCATTTTGTTAGCCTCATCCCGGATGCAAGAGCTTCAGGCCAGATGCGCTCAGGACACAGCACCTTTGAGCCAATGGAAGCCCAGTGTCATGTCTCAAGGCAAGCATGTATTTCCTTTTAAGGTGGTTGAAGAATAAAGTCACATAGGCTGTGTCTAATCTATAACTAAATCATCTGGGTGGCTGGCTGCTTCAGAAATCCGTGTAACCACAGGCCAGCACCCATAAACCACCACACCCAGCAGGAAAATCAGAGAAACTTCTACTTCCTTTACCCCATGTTACTTCTAGAATGTCTTATTTAAAAAAAAAAAAAAATTGTGTCCTTCGCCCTTGAGCTTGACCATGTGTCTTTGTGAGACAGGACAAGCATGCTATATCCCTAGTGCCATGGGAGAAAAATCCTCTTGCAGAGGAGGCGAGAGACATACAGAAAGTGATATCACAAATCTCTCCTCACGGAAGGTGGTTCTCTTGCTTCTGTTACGTACTTATTGTGTTAGGAGAATTGTCACTGAACGGGGGTGGGGGGGATGAGGGGGATGTAGAGTTGCCTAAAGTGAATCACCGGACCTTTCAATAGCTATGAACTATCTGGGGGCTATCCCCCCAGGAAAAGAAGCCTATCTGTCTCTGGGTGTGTGCGTGTGCGCACAAACGTTCTGCCTATGTATGTGTGGAGGTCAGAGGTCAACCTCAGGCATTACCCACCTTTTGTTGAGACAGCATCTGTCACTGCCTTGGAGCTTGGAAGTTGTTAGAAGGCCACAGAGTCCCATGTCCCCCGTCAGGTCTCCTCGGCGCCTACAAATGAACGCCACCACAAGCCAGCAGTTCAGCACAGGGGTTGAACTCATCAAACCCTAGCCTCTCCATTCCGGTAACAGTGGATTAAGTGAACTTAGGCCTCTGATCCTTCCAAGTTCAGCATCTTTCTAAACGTTCTCTCCTTCTGCTGGCATCACAAGACTTGGCTTCCGGTAACCTCAGAATGGAAGGTTGCTCCGTAGCCCTTCCCACATCCTCTTTACCGAGTGGGAATTCTACCCTGGAAAGACATCCTTTCCCTGGAACAAAGAGGGCGCCCGGAGGCACCCCGACTCCTCACTAGGAACAGCACCTGCTCCCCAGCCCCATGGGAAGTTTCCGTTCCCCCTTTTTATCTGGACGCCCACGCCCTCCACAAAAGTCTGCCAAGTCTGCTTGTCCCAAGAGGGATCTTGTTTGGCACCTGTGTTCAGTGGCCCGAGGTGACAAATGGATCATGACTAAGTTTCGCTATTCCCCTAGACACGCCTGTCTCCTTTCCTTCATGTCCAAACTGCAGGGTGTTCCCATCAAATATTGCACCGAGACAGATTTAGAGCGAAAGCCATCATTTTCTCATGTATCTGCAAGCCGATGATCTTTTGATTGTCTCACCCTCTCTAGAGCAGCAGATGAGATGGTTTGAAACAAGATTCAGTAGAGTCAGGTGCTCACGACTGGCAAGAGAATGAAATAAACCAGCCCAAATCCGCTTTAACAACGATCAGAACAAAGTAAAAACCGGCACTCTGGTCCTCTTGGCTACAACAGGAAGTGAAATCATCCTTAGTTTGGTTCAGTGATGTCAGCATTTTACCGACATGGCAAGGAAGGGAAGGACTGACCCTTGAAGATGTGGTCGGGTCTTCTTGGACTTGCAGAACAAGCACAGAATTCTGGGCAAACAGAGTCAATTGGTCTTCAGGGTCAAGGGTATAATTCAGTATAGAGTTAGTAAGGAATTGGAGCAGTCTCTATAGGGAATTCCCTTACTCTCCCCAGATCTCTAGGTCTCATACACATGGGCATAAGCTCACTTGGACCACGGTTGTAGGTTTTTATTCTTAGACCTTCATGGTCTCTGCTTGTCCACCCGTCCATCTTGTAGGCAGTCTATTTGTGTGTGTGTGTGTGTGTGTAGAAGAGGGTACTGTGTGGGCCTGTAGAGGCCCAAGGGTGGCATGAGGAATCACCATGGATTGGTCTCCCTCCTTATAGCTTTGCTGTGGTGTTTCCCAGGCTCCATCTTCCAGGGCTGGAAATGCAAGCCACCACCATTTCTCCATGGCATTTTTGTCTGGAATCCAGGATCCAACTCAGGTTCTTTTGTTTGGGAGACAAAGGCTTAAGCCCAGAGCCATCTCTTCAGCCCCTCCTAGGCATATATAATGACCTATGAACACTTCTTTACTTTTATTTCTTTTCGTGTTCCTCCCACAAACTTTATTAGGGATTGCACCTGAACATGTATGGAAAGGACTCAAAGTGTTGTGAGAGACGTGGGCTGCTTCTCTTGCTACGGCTGATGTGAGGGCGGCCTGGGCCTCTGTTGGCAGTGTGGATTCAGGGCAGAGATGACTTTAGGAAGAGGAATGTGGGTGTCCCATGAGATGCAGGAAAGGGGTTTGAGGTGGGTTACATCAGCTCTAGTAAACTTCCAGACACCGTTTCTGTATCTCAGCTCTCACTTTGACTCCTACGGACAGTAGATCCTATCTTCAATCCTGCAGTGGATCTCAGAGACAGTAGATTCCCACCATGCCTTTTCCAAGAGAGCAGCCCCTGTACAGGCTGCAATTTGGCGTCTACTGTAAGGTCAGCATGGAAATCAGTGTGAGAGAGTCTAGGGAGCACCTGGAAGCATCGTGGGTTCCTGCAGGTTCCAGGGGCCAAGCCTGATCTCTGATCTGCACGTCATCCATTGGAAGGATCTGCCTGGGCAGAGCCCCAGTGGGAAGATTGGGGAACCCCAAGGAATCACCTGGCATCATTCCCCTCCCGATTCCTCCTTCTATCTGACACTTGATCCCCAAGCAAGGAGACCCTGCGGGCCTGTCCCTCTCAAATACTTGATCGTCAGATTTCCTTGTCTACAGTTTGGGGCATTTAGCTCTCATTGGGGGCTTAGGAAGCTCTTGAGATGTGGGGGGCTTCCTGCTGGAGAGAACAGTAACACACTTTCCACACTCAAGACACACATCAGCTTACTGACTGCCTCAGTAAGCGTCTCTGACAAAGACCGGGGCTACTTCTCATCGATAAGGATACGGCCCAGCATGTCAATAGCCCTGGGTTCAAGCCCCAGAAACACCCTCAACTAAAAGTACAATTTGTGGTGAGTCACACATGGGCACAAAGAGCAGTGTGGGAAATAAATAAAAAGGGCATCGGGAAAGCTATAGACTAAAATTGTGACTTCTCAGTCATATATTGTGATTCCCAAAGATAAATTCTGACATATGTGGGAATAGGTGTTCATGTGTCTATTCAAATATGCACACCGACACAAACAAATACACGCACAAATATTTACACATACGCACAAATGCACAGGACTATGTGTGTAATGTGTAGTGAAACAAATGCATACATTTCCTTGAGGTCTCTCATACCTGCTTGAGTAGGTCTGTTTATGATCATACACGTGTTCGCATATATGAAAAACATCACAATTTAACGTTTAAGAAATTTAGGGAGTTTGCTCCTGTTTTTAGGAATTCTCTGTAAATGTCGGTCATCTCCCCTGCTGATGATGCATATTCTTAATGTGTCTTCACCCAGAACCATCCTGAGTCTCAGAACTGCTGTTGGATTTCTGCCACTAGCTTTTGGAGGGTGTGTGTGTGTGTGTGTGTATGTCTGACTGTCTGTCTGTCTTTCTGTCTTAGGGGCTGGGTCCTGTCTTCTCCCTACAGGGTCTGGATCCTGGGAGATGCATCTATGGGACACAATGTATATATCTCAGCATCTCCCTTGTCCTGTCTCTTCTCTCCCCAGTGCCGGGATTCCCATATCCAGCCGCCACCGCTGCGGCCGCCTACCGCGGGGCACACCTGCGAGGCCGCGGCCGCACCGTGTACAACACCTTTAGGGCCGCAGCGCCCCCGCCCCCGATCCCGGCTTACTGGCGGGTAAGTGTTGCCCCTTCCTGGGGGGCCACTTGCATCTTCCTTTCTTCCCCCTCAGAGGCACGGAGTGTTGCGCGTGCATGATGGTTTGGACTCCCCCACCAGAACCTCCCCAGCATGCGGCCCAGCACCTTGCAGAAAGTACTGAAAAATGAGTGTAATTTGTCTGGTCATGGTTGGTGCCTTTAAGCATTCCACATGTCACATGCTGTTATGTAAATCCTCTTTGAGACCGAATGCTGGAGAAGAGAGAAATGGTTACAGCCAGTGATGTGTGTCTGTCGATTGCAAGCATCTGGTTATTAAGGAGGTCGGACCACACTTACCCCTGGAATTTGAAGGGATGCGAGGGGTTCCCAGACATGAAAATCGCTGGCGCGATCTTGCCTCCCTCCCCAGAGACACCTTGCACTTCTGCATCTGTGAACTTTTGCTGGAGAAAATTAGGTGTGAAGTGAAATGCAAGCAAAGTTTCCAGAGAGGAAGGACAGGGAGTGGGTTAATGTGGATTTTACCTGCATTTTCCAAAATAGCAAGTCACTTCCTTCCCCTCCTGGGGGGATGTGAAAATGGATTTGTTTCCTACTGCCTTCCTGGCTCTTCTGGGCTTGCAGGTAGATATTGCCAATGGAAGATGGAGTGTTGGCAGGAAAGGAAAGAAGGGGGAAGGGAGGGAGGGAGGGAAGAAGGAAAGGGAGAAGGAGGGAAGGAGGGAAGGAAGAAGGGAGAAAAAGAAAAGGGACAGGAGGAAGAGAGGGAAGGAACAAGGGAGGGATGAAAGGAAAGAATGGATAAAAGAGAGGGAGGGCAAGATGGATAGAGAGGGAAGGAAGGAAGGAAGGAAGGAAGGAAGGGGAAGAAGAAGGAAGGAAGGAAGGGGAGGAAAAGGGAGGAAGGGAGAGGGAGATAAGAAAATAAGGAAGAAAGGGAGAAAAAATGAAGGAAAAGTGACAGAATGAAGGAGGGAGATGGAAGAAAGGAAGAAATAAAGAAAGGAAGGGAAAAAAAGCGGGAGAAAGGAAGAGGGGGAGAGAGAGCGGGGGAAGGAAGAAGTGAAAGGGGGAGGGGGAAGGGAGAGGGGGGATGGGAAAAGAACTTCTATGGAACCATCCTGAGACCATCATGTCTGCCTTCCTCTTAATTTGGGGTCTGGAGCACAATTCCAGCCGCTTTGGGTACGAGACAGAAGGGGCTCTTCCAAGGCAGCAGACCAGGGCAAGGAAACTTTACAAGGTTTAGAATCATTTTCATCGTCCCCACCAGAACGGAGACTCCATTAGTTGACTCCAGGGCTGTCCCTGAAATGCGCCTCACTTGGTAGCAAAGCTCCCCCACCTCCCCTATCACCGAGAAGAATTACCAAGCTCAGAGTATGGGTCACAAGGCAGTCACAAGCTCCACCCAAGACTTCCCCGGCTGGTGACAGACTCCATTCGAGACCATGTGAAAAAGAAACAAAGGCATTCTCTTAAAAGCTTGCTAGCTTATAAATTTTTTAGGAAATCTGAATTAGCCTAGTCCGCTGATAGTGCTGTAGACAAAGAGAAATGCTTGTTTTCATTATTTATTCATCTCGCACCCACTCCAAGAGACCTCTTGAAGTGTTTGGTGCACAAAAGACTAGGAAATCAAGTGGAAGCCCTAGAGGGATGGAGGGAAGAGAAGTCGTTGAGAAGTCCAGAGAGGAAATGGGGTAACTCCCATGAGGTAACTCCCACGGAGCTGCTGGTACATTTCAGAAGGGTCAGCTCTGAGCTTCTTGTGAGTGAAGGAACAATCAGAAAGTTCTTGGGGTTTAAGAAGCTAAGACTCACTGGCTGTAAAGTCCCTGTGCCCCACCAAGTAACCCCCATAGACAGCTTCAGTCCCATGCACCTGACTGTACTATATGACTCATCTTTGGATACTTCATATAGCAGCCAATAAAAGCCCACTTCATATGTCTAGAAATGAAGAGGAAAATATTTCTTATTCTCAAGGCTCTACAATGAGTTAGGAAGGGGGGAGGGGAGAACAGCTAGGTTACCTTCTGGGTTCATGTAATTACTAAAGCAAGTTTCATAAAAGCAAAATGGCACATTTTAGACCACATTATTTTGTCTGAAAATTGTTATCTTAGTACACAGTAATTGTAGCTTTTCGGTATATCTACCCCTAGTCAGTATCTCGTTACTGCATCAAAGGGAAAAAATAATAATAAAGCGAAATTATATGGCTGATCCTCCCATGGATGGTTTATATATAAAAAAAAATACTGCAACATAGCACACCTGCTATAAAATTGAAATTTGCTAACTTACAATGAATGTGCTCTTTGCTGGGAATCACCATGCATGCCTAATGAACACCACGGTCACCAGGGAGAAAGGACCTCTCCGTGTGTTTCTCCGTGTGTCTGTGACCCCTTGGGATGGGGACACCTTGTAACCTTCCTGAGTACTGCACGTGGCTGTAATGCTGGTGTGTGCTTGGCCTCGGGAAGAAAGTTCTAGACCTGTCTCCTTGGTACAATTATGGTGCACGGTGGGGAATCCACACAGCTCGGCAGAGCCAAATGCAGGGTGTCACTCTGACCTTGTGGGGAGAGTAAAGACCTTTCCACTGGAATTCCCAAACCATGCTTGGAGGGTAGGGGCGCATTCTCACAGCCGGGCAGTGCAGGCAGCCGGCTGCCACCGGGGTTCAGCACCCGTAAGAAACTTTAAGAGCAACACGCTGGTTGAAGGAGAGCCGTTACCTCCCTGGGTATTCACTGGATGACCTATGACCTGGGGTACACTGGCGCACCATGAGGAAGTGAGAACCCACCTATGACCTTTGTTTTCTTCCAGACTCCTTGGGTTAGGCTGTGAGGAAGGAGGGTCATTCTGGACGGAAAAGCAGCGGATCAGGGGGTGACTGGAGGATGAGGGGGTCGTTGACCTGAGGCTGAGCAGAAACAGTCAGCACGGGGGGGGGGAGGGTGTTGGAAACCCATGTTGGTTTCCAGGAAGTGACATCACATCATCAGCACACAAGTGGGCTGGTGCAGCTGACAGCTTTACCACCACCCAGTTCCGCTCAGTGCGCCACACTCAAGACGGCCGCGTGGTGAGCCCCACGCGCGTAGCACACAGACAGTGGCACCCATAGAAGAAGGTCTTCCACAGCCTCCCGGTTCCGATGGGAAGAGGAATGAGAAGGTGGAAGGCATGTTTACCAAGGGAGGATCCAGAGAGCCTCCCCAGCATGGGGGCTTAGACAGAGATTACAGAAGAGTGGGAGGATGTGACAGGTGAGGGGCTCCCCTATGCGGTCACCTTAAGGCCCTGGTGTGAGGGTGCCAATCTTTTCTATGACATCACTTAACAAAATGCCTTTTTTTAGAGAATTTTTTTTTATTTCCACTCATAAAAACATAACAGGTACACCGGTCCCCTCTCCCTCCAACCATCTATCCCCCTGTGCCCCCCTCCCCTCCCTCTTCCTTCCCCATCTCCCAGTGCCTCCCCCTCCCATCCCCGGAGCATCCTTTAATGAGCATGCCAAACTCTCCTCTAGGTCCTCCTCTCCGATGAGGTGCAAGGACCCAGTGACTTTCCCAGAACCCTTTCCTGTGTTCCCATTAAGCATAGGAACACTACTGTGGCTGTCGATCCCTTGCCTCCCAGGATCCTAGTGCCTTTAGCAAATGCTAGACTTTATGAGGTCAATAGTGTGTTGGACATTGCGCAGGGCATGTAAAGTCCAAATATGATTGCTTCGGCCCTAACTTGTGTGGAGAATTTTCTTCAAAAACATTTATTTATGGGGCTGGAGAGATGGCTCAGGGGTTAAGCCTCTGCCTCACAGGCAGAAGGCCCCGAGTTCGGATCCTAGACCCCATGTATGCAGGGCGGAAGTGGGGGCAGTCTGTGCTTCTGGTCCTGGTAGGGCAGAGCCTGTGAATCCTGGGGCAGAGTAAACAAGGAGGAGGTGGAGGTGGTCCATGGTGGTTCCCGAATTTGCCCATGGTTCTACACACACACACACACACACATACACACACATACACAAACACACACACACACACACACACACACACACACACACACACACACTTGAAAAAAAAAGAATTAAAAAAAAACATTTATTTATGAGAAAGAGAAAGAGAGAGAGGTTTGCACGTGCATGCCACGGTGCACAGGTAAAGGTCACTGGGCAACTTTGGGAAGTCAGTTCTCCCATTCCACCAGGTAGGCTTCCAGGAATTGAACTCAGATAGCCGCGTTTGTGAGCGGTCACCTTACCTGTAGTGCCATCTTCCCAGCCACTGGAGGTTTTTTGTTGTTGTTGTTACCAAATGAAGACATATCCATATGAATCTATGTGGGTCTACAATTTGAGCCCCAGAGATTTATCTTTCCACCTAGGTCTGTATGTGGGTTCTATATTTTCTTCCCCTGAGAGACTGAAAATACCTACATGAGTATATCCTTCATGACTAAGTATATATTATCCAACACGCATATATGAATATAGATATTACAGAATCTCATGGCCACCTCTGTGACACGTGGGGAGGCCTTTGGAGGTATGGAGATGACAGTCATACTAGAAGATTGCGGAATGTTCCTTCGTCTGCTTCCATTACTGCCTCACTCAGCTGGTGAGTGACAGGAGGAGAAGAGACCCTGTTGTCCTCTCACACAGCTCAATGAATGGAAATCTCTGAGGACAGAGACACACGACCACTGGTTCAGCCCCTCTTGCCCACAGACCACAGATGGGGTCACGGGAACATGTGGAAAACCATTAGCCCAGCCAATAGCTCCTCATCGATTGCCCACATTAAATCAAGGAGATTCAGTAGGGAGTCCTGTGTCCCATGGGACACAGGACAAGACACACAGAAAAGACGCTGGGCAGCTTACTTACCTCTCTGCACGCAGTTTTCCAAGGAGAGGACAAAGCGTTCTGCAGCCTCCACTGGGTTGATGGAGGATGAAATAGGAAGAGCCAGGCAAGGCTGCAGCTCAGTGAGGTCTATCCTGGGAAACCTGTTCAGTAGACTGGAGCTAATGTCATCGAGGCTGGTGAGATTATTGACTCTCTGTAAATGGCCCCCACTCTCTTCTCTCACTCAATGCCTCCTTTGCTGCGGTGAGCACACGGGCAAATGTTAGGACTCTCCGTGTATTCTTTACCTCACTGCTAGAAATCCCTGATGTTCACAGGTTCCCCCCCCCATCACTCCCCAAATCACAAACGTGGTTTTGGACAGAGGCACTTTGATAATTGTAGATTAAATAGATTGCACGTAGGATCTCAATTAGCGGGCCATCTCACAAACACATCAACCACAAACTTGCTTGCAGGATCCAGTATGAGTCTATTTAGCATCCTAGAACTCTAGCCTTGAAACTATCATTTTGTATCTCTCTTTGTTTACTTGGGTACTGAAACCACAAGGTCTAGTCTGTGGATCTGTGAGTCGCATTCACGAGAAACTGCCATTCAAGGGAGCTTGAGGCTGATGATCTGTGGCAGACTCAGCATAGCACTGTGGAAGAAGCAGAAACTAAGCCCCATCTCCTCCCAGGGGAGGTCCATCAGACCAGTCCCACCGTGGTCCTATTCTTTAATTATTTAACAGGTCCAAAGAAAGTGTCAACTATGGTGACCAGATGCAATATGACTCCACAAGTGCAGTGCTTGCTGCGCAGCCCTAAGGATCTGAGTTCAATTCCCAGAAAAACACATAAAGTAAGCAGATGCTGCCCGTGCCTCACATCTTTGATCCCAGCACTCCTAGGGAAACCTGGGAGACCTGCAGGACAGTAAGCCAGGACCTCAGTGCAGCAGCAGAGACCCTGTCTCAAAAACAAGGTGGAAGAGGAGAAATAACTCCCAAAAGTAGTCCTCTGACTTCCGCATGCACGCGCACTGTGGCATGCGTGCACCCTCAATCCTATACGCGATGCATGTTTTAAAGTGTGTACTACATGTCATGTCTGTTGCAGGGTGATATGATGTAATATCCTGAAGCCAACTCACAGGAGATGTATACCCATTGATGACCTATACCAAGCATTCGACATACAAGGCTTTGGTCTTTGCTCTTTAAGTAACTATATTAATTAATTTCCTTGGTGCTATGGCAAAATGCCTGAAAAAAACAGGGAAAGGAAGGAAAGGAAGAAAGAAAGGATAGAAGGAAGGGCAGAAGAGAGGAAGGAAGGAAGGAAGAGAGAGAGAGAGAGAGGGAAGGAGAAAGAAAAGAAGGGAAGGAGGCAAGGAGGGAGGGAGAGTTATTTTGGCTCATAGTTTGATGATAACATCTGTCCTGGGGCTGGAGAGGTGGCTCAGGGGTTAAGCCTCTGCCTTGCAGGTGGAAGGTCCTGAGTTCGGATCCTAGACCCCACGTATAGACGCCAGGCGGAAGCGGGGGCAGCCTGCGCTTCTGGTCCTGGTAGGGCGGAGCCTGTGAATCCCGGGGCAGAGTAAACAAGGAGGAGGTGGAGGCGTCCATGGTGGTTCCCGAATTCGTCTGTGGTTCTACACACACACACATACACATACACGCACATTTGAATAAATGATTAAAAAAATTAAAAAAAACAAACATCTGTCCTAGTAGAAAGTTACGATAACGGTAACACGAGGCAGCTGGTCACATGATTTCTACAGTCAAGACTCCAGGAGATGCCAGTGTTCAGCTGATTTCCTCTCTCCTAACCAGTCCAAGATGCCAGTCCATGGGGTGGTGCTGCCCGCAGTTAGGGGATTCTTCTCAGCTCAGTGGACCCAGTCAGGCAGCTTGGGGAGTCTAGATCCCACCAAGTTACAGGTCAGCATTACCCGTGGCAGGATCTTTGATTACAATGCCCTGCAGTATCTCAGGTCACAATACAACACTGCTATGTTAAATTCCCAGAGTTCCTCTGGAAAGCAACTTCAGGACACGCTGTGTCCCCAAGACTTTAAGAGAGGAGCATGCCCAGAGATTAGGTTCTTTCCTAATGATGTCCAGTGCAAGAATAAAATCCACATCCAGATCTTTGGGCAAGTTGTCCACATTAAATCGTCACAGGCCTCTGAATGTATCTTTTCTGGATGCCAACCATTTGTGCTTCTTGATTTGGGTATTAATGTCTAATCCACATCTGGGTGTGGTGGCACATATCTAAAGACCAGCGCTCAGAAGGCTGAGGGAGGAAGATTGAGACGTTAGCACTACATAGTGGATTCCAGACTAGTTTGGGCTCCCCAAAGCTGCTCAGGAGCCCACATCTTCAATACGATTGGAGACTAAAGTCACAACACTTACCAAAATTCTCTCCAGCTTTTTTTCCTCCCCCTTGGCAGGGGGAATGGTATGCTTGTTGTGACCCCTCACTAAGATCATCGATACCTTTAAAATAGAATCAAAGGTCCTCTGAACCCGGCGACTTTACATACTAACACCTTAAATCAATGGTTCGCAGAGCTTTGGGGATAAGGTAACACCAGACTTTGTTAGGCTGGTTTTACTAACCTGGTTAAAAATGACGTCCTTCCCAAGAAAATGTTCATATAGAAACAGACATACGGGGTTCTTCAGGGACAGTTGGTTTATGGATCTCCCGGATACCCACTCTACACAATTCTATTTGGGCACGTTCAGAAATCTAATTTACTTTCCAGTGGAAAAGAACAGAGAGGAAAGAGAAGTTTTTAAAGGCCTTTCCTACAGAAAAAAAATACATTTGCGGTCGGTACCTATTATGAGGCACAAACAGATTGCTTCGTTTGGGGGCATCCACTACATTCATTCTTACCTTTTCTCTTAAACTAAACTAATTTGCTCCAGCACCATCTTCTCCCGCCTGCCTCCATCCAAATGTTTAACTGCCGCTATTACTTTCCTAAGAAAATGAGATGTCCATTTGCATGGTGTTCTAGCAGAGGCATACTCCTGATTCAGGGTGATTGACAAGCAACACAATTACCTTTGCATAGCTGGACCAGACCATCTCTGCATTAAAATGTGACTGCATCTGTTCAGGTCCTGGCAGCTGCATCCTTCTGCCAGGGGTGAACCACACAGTTTATCTACAACAGCATCCTTAATGTGCCCCCCTTTTCCTAGGTATAGATCTGATGCATTAATTCATAGATTAATCTATAGATCTGAAGCAGATAGAGCTGTCCCATGGGGCCTTAGAAAAGTATGTGGACACATTCTTGGAAAGTACCAGAACCTTCCACGTCAGAGTTCCAGACCCCACAACTCCTACAGAATAGAAGCTTAGGGAGGGAAGTAGTTCAGTTGGTAACATGCCTACCTAGCATATATGAAGCCCTGTGTTTGAGTCCCAGCTCTCAGTAGTCTGGCCATGGTGGGGAAAACTGTGCATGGAGGAAGCAGAGGCAGATGATGTTGTCTAAGTCATTTTTATCTGCATATTGAGTTCGAGGCCATTCAGGGCTGCATGAGAACCTCTCTCAAAAAGAAAAATATATATAAAAATTTCAGATGGATTTCAGAAGTCTGGCATAAGGCTTTGTCTCACATGTAAACAGAATACAACACAGAAACAGCACTTCACTCTACTAATGAGACGAAGATGGCCGTATCAATTCACCGTGTCTTGGAGGAAGGTAGACCGTTCTCTCTATCCCATCCCCTCTCCAAAATGTGGCTCTGAGTGAAAACAAACTGTCCTCGCCACTGCAGCTCACAATGCCAGCTTGCATTCCCTGCGTGCTGTGGCTCAGGACGCCAGCTAGAACTCTTAACCTCTTTTTCCCTGAATCTACCATCTTCCAAAGACCCTTGAGCTAGATCGTCTGCCCATCTACCAGGCCCTCCTAGGCCCAGACACCTCCAGCTACTGGCTTCCTGCACTGGCTGCTCCCTTTGCTTTCTGGTGTTTGTAGAAATCAACCCAATCATCCCTTTCAAATACAGACACGGTTGTCGCCCACACCTTAGGTTGTGCTTAAACTTTTAGGCACAAAGTGAGTTGTTAGAGAAACTCACTGGATGAGACTTCTGCAGCCCACTGAGGCAGAGACACAAACACAGTAGTTCATGTGAGATGGAATCGAGGGGTCCAGGGGTCCAAGTGGATGAGAGTTTCAAACCCTAATAGTGAGCATCACGGGGAGAGGGAAGAGCTGCCCCTCAGGTGGTGCTCACTGGATCCCAGAGAGTAACTTCCGCAGTGCTGAGTGAGCTAATTATCACTCTGTATCCGGCAAGATCCAGCACTTGCGTGCGCGTGCGCACCTCATGGCCGACCTCCTTCCATGGCGCAGAATACGTGAAGCTTCGAAATCTCAGTCACTCCTCCTAGAGCAGTTGACAGGTGGGAGGAAGCTGCAGTATGATGTCATGTCTGGCTGTGTCCATTCTAGACACCATGTCAAGAATGGTCTACTTGCTTTTAGAGGAGGATACTAAGAGAAAAGTCCCCAGGGACATGATCACAGGCCTGCTAGCTTTGGTCTGGCAACATCACACCAAAGATAATCTGGTTTTCGCCCAGCAACCAGCCCAGTGGTTTCTGGCCCAATGTAAATATGTACTGCCTGCCTGGATGTTCTCAGAGTCGTTCCAAATCTTGTCAGCAGTGGCTGACCCTGCTTTCTGACCCCTAGCAGGCATTGCCTTTTCATGTTGCAATTGTTGAAAGAGAGTCCAAAGCCCAGCCGAGGCCGGCCGCACACCTCCTGGTCTTAGATTAGGGTTTATCGCTACTTGACAAGTGCTCTCATGAACCGCAGGTCGTTGGGATCAAGCACAAGCGACTGCAAACTGCCGTTCCTACCAACCTCCTTAGTGTGTGGAATCCCTTTAAGGATAATGGTACTTGCGGTTTAGTCAGTCAAATCTGAAAAACTCAGAGAAAGAAGCAGCCTAGGGTGTTCTCCAGCAAGCCAGTGTCATTGCTGTGTGTGTGTGTGTGTGTGTGTGTGTTTATTTGGACTTGGGTGCTGTGATATGCTTTTCCTCGGCTTAGGATGCTTGGCTGGGCCGACACGCAAGCTCACTCTCCTATTGAAGTCAAATCCTTTCGGATCAAAGTCGCACTTCTATTAGGATTCCGACTCCATTCAACAGTGGGAGCCCTGGCCTTTTGCCAGCATCCTAAGTCATCCGGCAACTTCACAGGGAGATGTTAGCGGAGGCTATTAGCAATGGCCATCCTTTGAAAAGCACTCACTTAGACACACAGGTTTTATATGTGGGATCGCAGGAGATCTTACAGGAGACTTCGAGGTGGACCAGGTACATATGATCCTCGTTGAACCCTTTCTGATGAGGAGGACATTTAATTTTTTTCCACAATGATGTAACTTTGAGCTCCTTTTCCTGTCTGTTTCACCCAAGGTATGCTAAAATACTTGGAGAAGTCCAAGATCATTCCATGCCCCTTTGAAGTAGGATGGTGGCGCTCTGGCCAGTGTGTAGAACGTTGTAAGGTTAGGGAGATTCCGCCATTAGGAAGAGCTTTGCTTAGCCTGAGTAGAACTCCGCCGTACTCACAAGATGCGTAAGAGCTGGGAGGATGTCTCGGTAGGTAAGAATGCTTGCTGGACCAACATGAGGGACTGGGTTCAAGTCCTCAGAACCCGTGACAAAGCCAGGCATGGCTGCACAGAGCCTTGGCTCTGTGGTGGTTGGAGACAGGAGCCTCGCTGCCAGCCTAGCGCCGAGCTCAGTGAGAGGAATAAGGTGGATCCTGACAGAACAGGACATCCAACGTCCTTCTCGGACTCTGCAGGTGTATGTAGGGGCATGCAGATCCCCTCCACACACACTGTCGTCCTTCCACACATTTACCACACATACTAAAAATAGATTAAAAACGTGCACATGAACACATATGCACACACATACCTATACACAGCTGCACACACATATGCACAAGGTCAGGATAGAGGCAAGAATGCACACATGCATTTGTACATGTGTGCACATATGAAAAAATTAGCCTAGTTGTAGACACATGAATGCAACAGATACCCATGTCTGCACACATGCAATATGCACGTTTATATGCAGATACAGTGAGAGAATAAGGCCAACAATGATCACCAAAGAGAAGCTCACAGATCTACCAAAGATGAAACACAAAATAACCTAGAAGAAACTTCTTGACATCTTTTGGGTCGTTCCCTCCCCTAAGGCCATTCGGTGCCAGCCTATGTAGAAGATGACGTCATCCTTGGTCTCTGGACCTGCAAGCTTACTCCTAATCATCGGAGGGTACCCTGTGATTGAAGTTGACCAGAAGTTTTTTGTACTCCCTACCCACTCAAGAGTGGTGTGTGGGTGGTATCCAAACAGAACACCCCGACTCCAGACCAACGCAGAACCCCAACCTGAGTTTCCTGGGTTTGAAAGATTTTTGTTGTCTCCAACCTCCTTAATGGGCGTGACGCCCTCCTTGGTTCCTGTGTTTCCGATCTTGCGGTGACCAGACTAACCTGTCCGTGCGGGGGTTGGTGTGTCTGCATGGGGTATTGCACTAACGTGGTTGTTTCTCTTTGTGTGCGCATCTTTCCAGTGTTGTTTACCAGGATGGATTTTATGGTGCGGACATTTATGTAAGTATTCATTAACATGCATGAATTCTGGTCACTTCCGGGAGTCATTCCTTTTACAAGTTTGCTTTCAACTGGAATTGGGGAGCTCACATGTTTCCTCTGGGGGGGGGGGAGTAGCAAGGAACACCTACTCCTTTCTCAAGGTGGAAAGACGTCTGCTCATGAATTCAAACGGTGCAGGGACCACTTCTCGTTCGAGTGAAGCTAGGGGTTTCTTTACCTCGAGGAAGGATAAATGCCCCCAAAAAGGGCAGCTTGTCGCCTGCCAAATCAAAACCCTTATCTTGAAAGAAACTCTCTCTAAGTTCTCAGAATGCCTTCAGGATGGTGGTTAGGGGGCTACAGCCATGGTCAGTAAGCTGCACGGGTCCAAAAGATACGTTCACAGCTAAGATGATTGATTCGGTTCATAAATATTTTACTTATCACCACAGCCCTAGAAAGATAATCTCCCTCTTTCTTCTCTCTCTCTCTCTCTCCCCCTCTTCTTTTCTCTGTTCTCACTTTTTCTCTCTCTCCCTATTCTCCCTTCCATTCTCTGATAATTATAGCAAAAGCAAAAAGCATCTCCTAATTCTGCCAAAACATCGGTACTGACCTTTCCCTCTCTCGGTGTCTCCAAGCCGTTCTACCATTGAGAACAGGGTTGCTCCTTAGCTCTGTTCTTTATAAACTCCTCTTTAGACCAGAATATCACTGAAACCATAGGGAGCCTACAGCCCCCCACCCTCGCCCCGATTTGAATACAGGTGTCCCCCACATCAGGGTGCAATGGGATGAAAACTCCCAGGCTGAGCATGGCTTGCACTAAGGAACAGTGTGGAGGTACATTTTCTAAATCATGCAAGATTCTTTTTTAATCACTAATGGCCTCAAATAAGCCAGCAGAATCATATTTGTTGTTTTATAGACTAGATAACAAAGAAAAATCAAACCATATGTGTGCTCAAATTGATGCCGTTTACTGCAAAATGACAGAGACACTGGTTACTTAATTTGATTCCCTTTGAATTTCAAACCACTCCAATTTCTGCACATGGTATTAATCTCCATCAGCAATGGACCAAGTGGAGGTCTCTCATTGTCTCTGAGATCTTCGCTGTCATTCTAGCTCAGAATTGCTTGGTTTCTCTTTTGCCGTTCTAAAGTGAGTAAGTTCTTGTTCCTCACTCACCTCAGGAAATGACTCCATTTTCCCTCCTTTAAGTAACTTCAGCGGCTGCCTCACAGGTATTCCAGACAGGCAGGCTAAGAGACTTTGGGGCGGGGCCTCACCCCCAGCTGCCTTGTAGCCTGGGGTGGATTATGCAGATGAAGTTTGCATAATTGAATTTAGGTGTTTTTTCTTTTTAAACTTAGAAAGTGAAAGGATGTAGATAAGGGATAGAGAAATGAAAAATACAATCCACTAGAAAGAAAACTCCATTAATGTTCACCCAAGAAAAAATAAGTATAGATGTTCCTAAAACTAGTTAAGAATAAAAACACAAATGAAAACCTTATCATTTAGTTTTCATTTATTGGATGCCCACCTCTCTGTGTCTCAATGTCTTCATATGTAAAAGTTATAGTAATTTATCTATGGGATCCTTACCTTGTTTTTACCTATGCATATTTCACACTGGGTATCTTCTCCCAGTCTCTTAGAATCTTGAATAACAGAAGCTAGGAAGTGCTGGAAGGTAGGGACCAAGAGAGTCCACCACAACGGGCTTAAGAGATGGTTCAGTTGGTGAAGTACTTGCGGTGCGTGCGTTAGGGCCTGAGTTCAGATCCCTAGCACCCATGGAAAAAGGCAGGTGAAGTGGCATGTGTGTGCCATCTTAGACCTAGAGACGTGGAGACAGGAGGATTCCTGGGTCTGGCAGGTGAGTCAGTCTAGTGGAATCAGTGAGCTCCGGGTTCAGTGAGTGACGCTGCTTATAAAACAAAGCAGAGGATGTCAACCTCCAGCCTTCACATGCACTGCACAAGTGTGCATGCACATCCATACACACATGCAAACATGTGCACACATGGCACATGAGCATACGTTAGCACACACATGAACACATCCACACATGTGTTCAAACAAACACAGATGCACATAAATACATGTACCTGCATGCATACATACACACATTTGCTTATACGCACATTCATACATGCCACATACAAACCATGCCACATATGTACACACATAACACATGTGTGCATATAGTTTGCACACATGCACATATACATGTGTACATACATATGCATATATTCACTTTCACTTATGCACATATTCAAATACATGTGTACATACAAACATACATATGCACACGATATATAACAACACACTCTACATACATGTACACATAAAAATGAAACAAAACCCTACAGAAAAGAGCCAGAAAGGAGTGTCAAGGTTCTTACAATCCACACAGACTGGGTCTGTGTGCACTGGGCCAGGGCTCCATCAGAAAGCCCATGGGGCAGACAAAGACAGGAAAGAGGCGTGCAGTCTTTGCCAAGGCAGAACGGGAGCCATAGAGGAAAAGCCCCGCGCACCCCTGTATGCTGTGAGTGCGTTTAGAAGCCTTCATCACCCACAAATGCAAATTCCCCTGGGTGAAATTAGTCGCGCCACCCCCAGCAAGTTATAGGAAGAACAGTGTTTCTTCGAATCCTGTGTGGCTGATGCCTTGGTTTTGAAAACTGTTCTCTTAATTTTCAACCTGACCTACCAGCCCTAATGTTTTGATATTATTTCACACATTTTTAAATCGTAAATCTATTTTTTCTTTCACAGTTTTCATATGTAAACATAGTGCGCTTTGACCATATCTCCCCTCCCCATTAGAATAGAGAGTAACCCTAAAAATACCCTGTGGAGGCTGCGGATGTGACTCAGTTGTATAGCGACTGCATGGCACACTGTTGGTATTTACAGAGACCAGGTCCTTGCAGAAGCGGGCAGCCTCGCACCAACACACACCTGCCTGCACGTGTGCATGTCTTCTCCTCAGGGACCTTGCAGACCTCCCTGAATAGTTTGCTCTTTGTGGGGTTCACAGCGCCAGCACAAGACTGTGAGTATGTCAGGCAGGAGATGGTGAGCCAGGCACCGGACTGCCCATGGCAGAGAAAGGGGCGGAGACGATCTCAGCTCACCGACCAGAAAGAAAAGCCACAGATGTTGCTTCCCGACCTATCGCGCTAGAAATGCCCTCTTAAAAAGCCCATTTATGTCTCCCGTCCTGTAACTTGCCTTGAGGTACCACTATATACAGTGAGTAGTAATATCTCTAAGTGCTCTAAGTTATGAAGATTTTTAGAGATCGTCAGAGATCTGTTTTACTTACAAAAACCCTTTCTGGCTTAGGCCTACCATCGCCTTAACAACATTGCACGCTATTTAGAGTTTAGGGATTACCAGAGGTTCCGGGATGGGTGTCCGCTGACTCGGTGCCCCTCAGGACTTTAAGCCTCTGACTTGACCGTAGTGTCTTTCAGTAGATGCTGAATCTCAGGTCTCAGCTTCCTTTAGATGAGGAGTACTCGCCTGTGAAAGCTGCCCTTCACCCTGTGGTGTGTCAGAGCCAGCCAGCAGCAGCCATGATAGAATGTTCTCCAAAGCCACTGCCCTGTTCCCTGGACCCCTCTGTCTTCTCTCCTTTGGATTTGTTCTCCCTGGTCCCCTGGTCTGTGCTCTGCCATACGATGTCAGAGCCCCACTGGCATTTCTTGGTCTTTCTTGGTCCATCAATGCACCAAGCGTTGGGCCGACAGGCAGGATGGCACAGCTGAACGGAGCAGACTAACACCTAGAATGATCTCCTTCTTAAACGTTCAAAAGAGACGAGAGGTGATCGAGGTGCCTAGAAATTGCCAGAGGGGGTAAGTTTTGTCCAGAGAGGCTGAGAGCCAGATGCTAAGGTTAAAAAAAGAAAAAAAAGACGAACATTCTGTTCAGGGGGGTGGAGCCCTGTGGGACATCTGCTGCCCCTGGGCGCCGGGAGGAAGCTATGGGGCTGGGTAGGGGTGGCTGCCCACCAGAGAAAAGATTTCTGAGTCTGAGCAGAGTAGGTTCATTACCAAATTCCCTTCCACTGAGGGCAACAGCACGTACTTCTGCTTTAGAAGATAGGAACTCTGGACTAGGAAGATGGTTCAGGGGTGAAAAGCTTGGCTTCACAGGCCAAAGAACCAGAGTTCTGATCCCCAGATCCCATGTGGAAATGGCAGAAATGGTGGTGATCTGGCCCTGGAAGGCGGGTCTGGGAAACCCCAGAGAAAAGCAACAAGAAGGGAGACCAATCCAGGATGATTCCCAATGTCATCCTTAGACCTCCACAGGCACGCACACTCAATTGCCCTCTTGAGCGTGCACACACACACACACACACACACACACACAGGAGCACATCATACCTACACATACACACACAAGGATTACAGGCTATGGTAAGAGTAGCTCTTTTTAGTACACACGCACACACAGATTTTCTGGACAAGTCTGTCGTGAAGACCTTGGAAATCCCCGTGTGCGCTGCACGTCTGTGAAAAGGTAGTTGTGCTGCGTGAGCAGAAATAGACGCGGCGGAGACAGATGCAAAGTGGCTTTATCCCCTCATCTGTCTCCGCTGCCTGAGCGTCCTAGGCATCAGCAACCAATCTCAGGAAAGCCAGAGGATTCCACCCAGGACAGGTAGAGGCAGGACAGGTCACCCAAACACCTAGAGGATGTGGTTAGACAGGTAACAAGCCACGAGTTCATCCTTCGTTGTCTCTAAAAACAAACACAGGTTGTTGCCTCAGACCAACAGTGGTACTTTGGTCCCAATAGCCACCATTCATTTATTTACATTTATTTATTTGCTTATTTCGATCACTCAGAGGATGGAGTTTTGCAGCTCCCAGTGCTGAGCGATGCCCTGCCTCTCCTCTTCTGACAGACCAGTCACTCCCAAGCCTGAACAAACTCAAGGAAGCAAACTTGTAAATGAATTGCTCTGGGATTTCTGTCTGATGTATGCATTTTTTTCTTTCATTTATTTCATTTTTTTTGCATTGAAAACGTTGCATTTCTGTTTCTTTATAGAGTAGTGTATCAAGAACCTTTGTATGGCAATAAGTTGCTGCAGGTATGACTTCTGGATTGCTGGGAAAACCCACGTGTCTCTGGTTGTGGGTTTGCGGTGGAATCCTTACTAACATCCTCTAACACAGAGCAAGCAGGGAAGGCCCGACTGAATTTTCCAGTTTGAATGTGAATTCTTGTACAGCAGAGATATCCGAGAGGCCCCAGAGGGACTGGGTGTTCCTTCAGAATTATCAACACTCCATTTGCAGGCTTAACCAGACCACAGGCTTGTCCAATAAGAAGCCAAGCCTAGCAGTCAACTTCGACCGAAAATGTGTTTGGTCTCAATGGACACAAACTCAGTAGGAAGAATGAAAAGATTTCAATGGGCCGATCAACTAGGTAATTTTTACTAGGATCTTAGAATCCACTAAGATGATTAATTCAGAACCTTCTCACCACCAGCTGTAAGTGTCAGCCTAGCCGGTACCTTGGATGGAAAGTTATCTCCCCGTATATCTAAGCCCTTTGACCCTGTTGCCAAAGAAACTTCAAGGAAGCGCTGTGATGTGTAAGGGAAAGAAAGAAGCCAGCACATCCCCTTGCACCGAAGCGTCTCCACGTGAGGGCCATAAGTGACACTGAAACCAACGAGCAGAATGAAAGATGATCAGCAAGGCTGGGCTTCATGGCACAGGGGGTGTGAGGCAGGAGGATTCCATGTTTGAAGACAACCAGGTTCACAGAATGAGTTAAAGATCAGCCTCCTCAAGTTAACAGGGTTCTGTCTCAAAAAGTGAACAACAACAAAAAGTTAAAAGAGGACTGTAGGATGGAACTCAGTGATGCAATGCTTGCCTAACATATACAAGACCCTGAGTTTAATCCTCAGAATAACGCATGCACACAAACACACACACACACACACACATACATGCGCACATACACACATACATGCGCGCACACACACACACATACATGCGCACACACACACATACATGCGCACATGCACACACACACACATACACACACACACATACACGCGCACATACACGCACGCACCCATACACATGCACACACTCATATGCATGCACATTTCCACACATGAACATGAGTATATATGCATGCATGCATGCATTCACTAAAAATAGACAAATATATAACAATAAATTTGACTAGCTGAGTATGGCGGTGCATGACCATAATCCTCGCTACACAGGAAGCAGATCATAATTTCCAAGTTTCCTGCCTCATGGAGTGAATTCACGCCATCCTCAGTAGCCCAGTGAGCTTCTTTCTCAAAAGAAAAAGTAAAACTTGAAGTTTGACCATATAGTTCAGTGGACAAGCACCTGTTTACCAGGTACAAGCCTCTGGATTCCATTCTAGGTGCCACAAAATAAATAAGAAAGCAAATGAATTGAAATAGAGCAAATTAAAATTCTACAAAGTGCACCATATTATCTGTTAAGTGAGTGGGAAATACTGAAGATTCTTAGCTACACTTGTCCTATTGGATATCTGCCATGTAATCTACTGATCAAGGTCAAAGTTACCTCGCTTGCCTATGGATAGCAGCAAATTAAGATATTGAGTTCTTGGCCGGGGGTGTGGTTCAGTTTGTCAAGTGCTTCACCTAGCATTCACAAAACCCATGCCCATAACTGGACAGACTTGGCATCTTTGATCGCATTGCTAGAGAGGGAGAGGCAGCAGAACGGGACTCCAGGTTCATCCTCAACCATGCAGTAGGTTAGAGGTCACCTGGCTTACTGGAGATGCTGTCTAAAAACAAGACTTAGAAAGAAAATCCTAGGCAAGGAGATCAAACACCAGAATACTGCCCACGTGTCCCTGTCCTGTAAGAAAACAATTTCTTTCCCTGGCCAAGTCATAAAAATAATATGTAAATAAACTGAGACCAGACCACCCCAGATCTTCATGGATGGCCACATTACATTCCTGTATGGAAGAGAGCAAGTACGCATGCCTGCATTTTATGTTCCCACGACAGACATCAACCTGAAAGGCAACAAGAGTCGTCTGGTCATGTTTCATTTGCACCAAAGTTGTCTTTCCCATGTATCAAGCTCTCTACCCACTGTCAGGAGGGCACCGCAGAAACAGAGTTGGAATCAAGAGACTTCGTAAAGAGGGGCCATTGCAGGGGACCTGATTCGCTCACTCAGCAACAATGCACTCAGTCTCCACTGCAAGTGTCTGTACAGATAGCTTTTTGTTGCTCCAGGAGACAGAGAAACACACCCCCATGCCTCGTAGCCATTGGCTAGCCAGTTTTGATCCCTCCTACCTTCTTGCATACCTGTATCTAGCCACTGTGTAAGGAAAGCCATCTAGAAATCCAGCGATCTCATTTCTCCTGGACCTTTCTTTGCATTCTGTTGATCTCAGAGCCTGCCTGATGCCCGCTTTGTTTTTTACGATGTTTGGCACATTTAATGAGTTTCCCCATCCCTCATTAGAGAACAGGGTGTTTAGAACACTGGGTAGTGTCTGGCTAGGACTTTTTTCTTTCTTAACTTACGCCTATTTTTTTAAAGAAAAACTTTTGCAACAAATACCATCTCCAAATTATTGGTGATTTTCCATCCATCTGTCTGGTAGGTGCCTTTCCCAAGGCCGAGACAGTCTTTGAGATTTATTTTGATGTTTAGCCCAAGGGGATAGAAAGAACTCTTAAGACATCTTACAGACACTTTGGAAGTTACTTCTGCACTTTCGACCCTGTTTGTTGAATGGCACCCGCCCTCCTGCCCTTTGGAGATTGAGTCATTTAGGAACCCTGAATTAACTCCTCCCAGTGAGGGTATGAAACCATCCGAGGATTATGGGACCCTGGATCCTAATTAAAGCTTGACTAGCCCCTGCATCATCAGTGGAGACTGGTCCCCTCTGCTAATTACACCAAGACGGGTTCACAGTGGTTGGCTTATTTCCATGGCTTGTCAAGCAAGAACCTCTGTTTTCTGCACAGTTTGATGACCAATGCTCCCTGCACAGGGCTGCTTCGGATATATGCCCATTTGCTTGGCCTCTTTGTTTAATTGAACGATCGCAATTACTGGTGCATAGTGCTGGATGTTAATTATTTTCTCAGTTTTTTTTTTTTTGTTCTCCCAACCTTTTTTTTATCAACACGTTGGAAAATTTGCATCATATTTTCCCCACACCAAGTTCCTCATCTGAACCCAATATGGCAAAGAGCACTGTGATATTTTTTAGCCAGAGTCGCTCAGCATGTGTTTTGCGTAACACTTCTGCAGCAAAGAGAAGACTGAAGAAATCTCAGAAACTCCAGATGTGTCAGTAGTATGGTTGACTGTATATACAAATGAATGCTAAGACAATTTCAATGAGTTAGAAAATCTGAGAGCTTTCTTTTAATATAAGGAAATAATATAAAGATAAATATTATAAGGAAACAATCAAGGATCACTCGAATAAGATGTAAGTTAATATGAGACAAGTAAAGATGAAGTCTGATCAATTCTGAAATTCCAACGTTCAGTGGCATAGAAAGCTGATTGAGCCCCCTATAGCTCCCTCCAACCAATCACCTTTTTAACACCTAGATGCTTTTCCTTCAAAGAGCTTTTGGGGTCTGTGCTCAGGATGGCTAACCTTATACTCACACAGGGCTCTACGGCTGTCCTGGACTTCCTCTGTGACGCTAAGCAGTAATTAACCTCCACCTTAGAACGCTAGCCTTGGGTAACAGCTGTTGCCATGTGGGTTCTCGTCACCGGGTATCCCTGCGCCAAGCCCCTCTCTGCCCCTAAGTTGCATCTCTCCTTGTGTTTTAGGGTGGTTATGCTGCCTACCGCTACGCCCAGCCCACTCCTGCCACCGCCGCTGCCTACAGTGACAGGTAAGGGGTCTTCCTTCTCCTGTTTGGATGGTATTTGAACATTAACATACTCGATGGGGCAGGATATTATTGTCCAATCTTGCTTGAAACAAAAAAAAAAAAAGCATGAGTACTGGGGAGGAAGCCCTCCAAAAGTTAGGTCCTAGGGTCAAGAGGTATTCATAAGCCACATAGAAAAAAGATGGATGTGTGAGCTCCATGTTCTTTACCTTCCCTGCAGCAATGCAAAGAAAATAGGCTTTGTTCCCATTCAAGTGTTTTGATGGTCATATGTCTTACACACACACACACACACACACACACACACACACGTATTCTCCCTGCCCGTCCTTCTCATGATCTTCCATGTAAGAAAATGATTTTATCAAACTCATCAGAAGAAAGCCGAAGGCAATAAGCCTTCAGGATTCCCTCTATCCCAAACACCTTCTTCCCCATGTTCAAAATAAGACAATGTTAAGTACGCTTGGCTCTCCCGAGGAGGGCTCCATGTCTAGTTCTACACACCTAAGTCAGCTTTGGCTTACAGTGCACACTTCGAGGGAGGTCCAACAGCTGGAAGGAGCAGAAGTGTGTCTGAGCGATGCAGAACTTGGAATGAATGTGCGTGGGGGGGCCTTGATTTCCTCCCCACCCCCGGGCTCTGGAGATGCATTAGTTTCTGAAATAGCAAGTCATAGCTACTTTTGCGTAGGTGCCTTGAAAGAAAAAATCCACACGGCGTGCCTTTCCATACTGAATGTGACTTCTTGGCTCTCGTTTCCTGAGAATGTAAATGTGAACGTGCGGGCGCTCTGCATGTACGAATGTCACAGAACATGCTTACATTCCTGATGACTCCTTTCATTGAAAGATAGGTTTCATGAATAAAATAATGGTACCAATTTGCATGTGTGGCTGAGGCATGCTGCGTCGGACAGGTAAGCAGGTGGTGGGCCTGATTCTTGAATGAGACATGTCACCAGAGGCTGCTCTCCCCGCCTAGCCTGGGGCGATGGAGTCCTTCTTTCGGTTTTGCTGTGGGACGCTTTTCATGTTTCCCAAGATGGGCTATCCACTCCCTGTAGCTATAGAATTCTTCTGCAATCTAACCAAGTGAAAGAAGTGCCTGTATTTGAGATATACGCAGAGAATCTCATGCATAGAGTTGTCATGAATGGCTCTTTAGTGAAATGAAAGTTGAGAACAACCGTCTGCTTCCCTACAGGTAGAGCAACACTTTTCTCCGAAACATGCATAACACTTAGAGCCGTTTTTCCGGCAGCCTTCTAAGAAACCCCAGACAGTGTGAAGACATACTTGTAAATGCATAAAAGATATCCATTTATCCAATCATCACTTACCAAGATGCAAAATGCTTCTTGGAAATTGTTATCTTTGACACCGGATTAGGAAAAATAAGAGGGTCAGTAAGGTTAATAAAATGATGACAGTCTTGAAATACTAGAGATCATTCTACAAATGAAAAGGCTTAATGCTATTAAATTCCACGCACTGAAGATTCACAGGGTCTCAATTGTAATGCGAATTCCACTACAACCCTTAATTATTTTTATGAAAATATCTCTAGATGCTAAGCTCTCAAACACCCACTTTGGATGTAATTATAATCACAGTAACTTTAGCCTGCTGTATAATTATAAGAAATCTGAAACAGATTTATTTCTTTGAATGTTTATCTTGCTTCTCAGTATAAGTGCATCTAGACCCAAGTTGAAAAAAGGTTAATTACAAAGATCGACTTTAACTTGTCTTCTTCTTCGATAGTACCAATCTAGACACTTGTCTTAAAAAAAATATTTAATACTATTCTTAGATAGAATTACTTGAGAAGTCAACTATCTCTGCTTGCATTAATTGGACACTCAGTTCTGTGTTTTGGACTAGCATCTATGTTAATGTATAAAATTTGTACTTTTAATATGAAAATTCACATTGCCCTCACTCTTGAATTGGAAAATCTTTAATGACTCTTGAGTTCCCAGTTCGGTACAACAGTTGCAGCTGAAGAAAACAACTAACCATAATCCTTTTCCATGTAAATTGGCCTCTCCCTCTTCATTAGAGATAATTTGCACATTAGGGCTTCCAGGTTTCTGTGGAAGTTAATTTTTGGCCCTGTTCAACTTCCTTGTAAATAAGAGGCTTGTCCACCATCTATGGAATTATTCATAGGTTGAGTAGGCAGTGACTTACCAGAAAGCAGTCTCTAAAATGTTCTTCCTGCTTTGATCGATCATTTTTAAATAGTGCTGCCTTCTTTTGTTTTTTAGAAGATACAGACCATGAAGGTCATTTTGTTAAGACACATTTGGGGGAACGTGTCAAATGATTAGAATAGCTTTTGCAACCCTATTAAAAATGCCAAGCACCTAGACTTTATGTGGAGGCAGCAGGGTGATAAATTATTATTACACTGTCATGGACTAACATCACAGCACAAAAACTCTTAAGTTCCCTTTCTGTGGTAGACAAACAGGAAGACAAAGAGATCAACTTCTAAACACCAAGAAATGCCTTCAGAATAGGAAGAGAAATGATAAGGAACATTTTGGAAATACTCACTGGTTTGTCAATTAGATAAAAACAACTAAACAAACAAACAAAACACAGAAAGTAAAAACAAAGCAACACTCCAATATCCCTTCCTTATAATCAGGAGATTCTTTAGGTGTCTGGGAAGTAGAAGACTTTAGCATTCCCCCCTTCCCTGGCCCTTTGTTGATAGAATTTTGCTCGTCCTCAGCACATATTAAGCCCTCATCAAATTAAAGATTCAGACACTTTGGAAACACACTGAACTGTAGTGACCCCAGACGGCCCAGACAGTCCTTAATGAGTACCTCATACCTCCCTGCCCATCATGGTCCTGGTTAAATGATCACGTGCTAATCATCTCAGAGCAACCCGAGAGTCTCAGAGCAGTGACCTACAGAATGAAGACCATCTGGTGTGGGCAGAGTTGTTCCCAAACGAGAAAGACTGACCCAAGCTAGGTAATATCACACAGCCTTCAAGATTAATTGAAGGGGAGGAGGCAGACGTCGCTCCTTGGCGTTTAGAAACCCTTCGCAGATACTAGACCTCACCAATTCTTTCTTTTCTTACTCTTCCTTTGATGTAAGGAGAGCCAGCTGTGGAGACTCGCAAAGAGACTGTTTTCTGAGCTTGAGCCTGTGGCAGCATGGCTGAGGGGTCTGTGGTCATCTAGTCATTGCATGCCACCGAGTGCTGCTGACATGTCTGTGGGAACGGGCTGGACTGGCGGGGTTCATCACAGGAGCTCCGGGAATGGCTTGCTTGGATTCAGCCTGGGCGGGGCAGGTCTCTCTGTGTTGATTGGCTCTTGGTTTCTTCGTGGATGCTGGCTTGGTCCTTGTTGCATCTTTCGGCTATCCAACTGGGAGGAGGGAAGAAGGGACCGTCGATGGATGGTGCGGCAAATCCTTGGGGAAATATGTGTGATGCGAACGTGGCTTTGGGGAAACGATCAGTACAAAGACAAACACTGGTCTTGCTTGTTCTGCTTGTTTGACACTCGGGCATTTTGTATAGTCACTGCATGAAAATACCCTCCATGTCCAGGGAGTGGTACATGAGCTAGGCAAGAGCACAGGACGGTGCTGCCGCGTGGACGGGGCACTGGGAGTAATAGCAAGTGTTTCCTGGACTCCAAAACATGCATTTCTTGCAAAAATCAGCGACTGCCAGGAGGCTTGTGAGCTAGGAATGAAGCACGAGGCACACAGTCATCCCTAGATTTAGAGAGAGACCACAGGCTACACAGATTTGAACTTTATTTTACCACCTCTTTGTTTTCTGAGCCCCCTATATTATTACCTTGTCAACATAGTATCTGCAGGTGCCATAGGAGATACCTATTTTTGTGTGACAAAAAGTGATGGTGTTATCCTGACCGTCCATAGAGCTCAACCCAACAGGAATCCAAGTCAAGGCTTGCTTTCTGCACGCCTCCACCCATCTAACTAGGCCTTACAGACTCAAGAGAGGCTTGGGAGAGTATTGAGAGAGACGCTCATGCAGGGAAGCTAGCGCTTTGTCAGTTCAGGCTGTGGTAAGGTGTATGCTAACACATCAGGTGGATGGGACGCTCAACCTATGGCTCAAAGGGAAACAGGTTAACGTGTCTCCTGAAACTTGGCAGGCATAAAAACACCTTTTAGTGTGGAGGATTCAGGGTATCACAGATGACAGAAATGGCACAGTAGATGGGGGGATAGCCACAAAGAGAGATTATTAAGCTGGAGAAGGATGAGTGGGTGGATGATTGGCAGAAAGGAGAAAAGAGTAAGGGAGAATAGAGGAGTGAAGGGGCCTGAGAAAGAAGAAGAGAAAGACCAATGTTCTGCTTCTCCTAATCTTTCATTATGAGCCGACATGGAATGGAGCTACCGTACCTGAATGTGAGACAGACGGAAGTGGTTAGGAGACTCGAGTCTATTTCCAATATGCAGAAAGGCCACTCTTGATCTATTTTTTAGGAATTTTTTTTTTCTTTCTGGATTCAGTTGTAAGGAATTCTGAGCTCCTGCCATGGGAATAGTAAAATATCTGCATTTAAAGCAGTGCAATGCCATTTTAGTCAATGTCCTTATCAAATGATATATACTACACATTAGGGAGTTGTCACAGCAAGAAGCAGCCTTGCACCTGAATAGAAAACTTAATTTAGCGTCAAAGAGCCTTTTATTTATTTTTTTCTTGCAGATATTACTTAAAAAACTTGGTTCTCCTTCAAGAGCTCAATGTGTTTACCTTCTTTAATAGTGGGCAGAGTACAGAACATTCAATGTCTGAATAGTCTAGAACCTTCCACAGGGCAGACAGAGCAAAGGAGGGGAAGGAGAAACATTCGTCCTTCCCTCTTTCCAAGGTCCTCTTTTCCTTGTGCTTATCCTCCAGGGCTTATGCAAGGACAGAGTCCAAATCTCCCCCTCCCCCAGGTGCTTGGTCTCAAACCTATTTCCCCGGCCAGGAGCGCTTGAGCAACTGCATGTGATCGACTCCCTCTCCAGGGAAATAACTTGCTTCTCAAAGCTTTTCACTCCTGAAATGACTACAGTACACCTTCTTGTCTTGCTGCTTTATATTTAGTTTGGCTTTCTGTGCCCTCCCCCGGCAAAACTAACATCAGCAACTCTGTGCTGTATGGTCTGAAACTGGTCTTCTGTTAGGTTTTTGTGCCCTGAAAAAGAAGGTTGAGAAGCACAACATGGGGAGAGGTTAAAGCAGGGTTTATTGAGAATGAGAGAAAAGGGAAGTAACTCAGAACATGCCGGTGGAAGAAGGGCAAGGATGAAGCCCTAGTCTTAAGGTGGGAGAGCATTAGCGCGGAGGAGCCGGCTTCAAGTCGGAGAGAACAGGAAGAGAGTTGCCAGGAGCACGTGGGGAGAGGAGAGACCAGCCATGCACAGCTGAAACAGGGAAGAAAAGGGGTGGGTGGAGCTAAATCCTTAGTATCTTGGGCATTGCTCAGGAGTGGCCCAGAGTTACTAAGGGAGTGAGGTAGTGAGGCTGCAGGGGTGGTGGGTGTGGTTCTCACAGGAACAGACCTTCCGTCTTCTGGACTGTTTATTACCACGTTCAGTCTTTTTTGAGAAATGGACTCATGGAGACATCTAGACAGAGTTCTAGATCTTGGTTGTGCCGAGAGCGATGTTCCCGGATGCACAGAGAGCAGAGGGAAGAGCTCACGGAGGATCAGAGAGGAAGTGGGAGGACGCCAGGGCATGTCCCAGACTCTGTGGTAGGAGGACACTATTTGACTTTCAATTCTAGACTTTGGGGTCAAAGTTCCCGCTCTGCTTGAGAGTGGTTAGTGCTGAGATCAATCTTACTTGTAGCTTTTCAATCACATCTGTCACTTCCCTTCATCCTGACCAGCAGTTTCTGGCTCCATACAGAAGGTGCTATGTCCCCTGGTAATAGGAACGTTGCAGAAAAGAGCCCACGATGACTCTTCTTTAGAACTCCGTGTTGAAAATAGATGTGCACACACATAGGATCTATGCATATAGATTTTCATGTATCCCAATATTCCTTCTCATTATCATTCACTTCCTTAAGAGACTAGATCACCTTTTCAGGGTTCAGGGCCCCTCCAAGAAGAGACAGAGATAGTTCTAGATAACCATGGTTCTAGGTAGTTCTAGGACGATAAGCAAGACATGTATTGCTGAAGGATCCCCAGTATGAGATACACATACTGGATAAAAATAAATGTATATTATTAAAAATTATATATAGACGACAGTGCTTCTTTTTTAAATCGTTCCATATGTACATTCACAAAAACAGCTTTGATGACGGTGGCCATTGCATTATCTCTAAACTCCTCCAATTATGTTTGCCACTAATTAAGCTTGGTAACAATTGAGATGGCCCTGATATGGCAAAGAAGGTAGAGACCCATCTTGTTGCTAACAACAGTCACTGGAATAATTGAAATTTTGGCCTGTGAGTATTTCCCATATTCTTCTTCTTTTTTTTCATTTTTATTTATAAACAATAGTCAAAGTCCATGCGTACACATGTGCAGACACAGGCACTCAAAGGAGAAGTGCTCAACGGTTTGCCTCAAGAACTAATTGCCTTTGGTCCGTAATCTACCGCAGCTTCTCGAGTATGATGCTCTCCTGCATGAATATGTAATTGAAACCAGTGGAGAAAAAAATAGTCTTATCATTATCCGCAAACCGGATGGATCAGGAGCTGGGGAGAGATGGAGGAGCATTCCAAACCCAGCAGACCTTGTCTGCCACAGCCGCGGAGGGAGACACTTTGGCTGGCGATGCGGCAAGGTGTGACAAGTTCTTTGGTCATGTCGTGGCCTAATTACGCGCGTTCTAGGCTGTGGATCATTGCTTTTATGGACCACAAAAAGGCAAATAAAACCCATCATTTAAGTAGCAATGTCAGGGCCCTTCAGCTGGAAAGGTTTAGAGGCGTGTGAGGGAGTCTAGACTTAGCTTTAAGAACCTCAGATGACAATCCGCACCCAAAGCACCTGCTCCAGTCACTTCCATGATAAACAAAGAACCAAATTTCGCAGATAACAGGAACAGAGCAGAAGGCAACAAAGCAGAGGCAGAATCTCCCTTCGTGAAACCTGCGGATCCGCCAATAAAAATCGAACCTCTCCACTTGTTTTTGCCATCTTCCTTTCTTTCTAAAGTTTGTTTATAGTCGGTGTTTTATGTTTTCTGTTTGTTTGTTCTGGCACTGGTTGGTATGCAAAACCTGCTACCTTCTGGAACAAGATGGAACTCCGTGTTACAGACTCTCCTGTTCCTTTTAAGGGTACCCAAGGCAGAGTCTGACTGTGAACCTGTGAACACCCATAGACTTCTTTTCCAGAACTTTCCGCGGTGCAGCGTGCACGTAGCCAGCCAGTTCTTTCTGCACGGGTGAAGCACGCTCACACAGAAAGTCTTTCTGACAGAAACAAATGGCTCCTGATGATTTTTCTCCCCAGTGTGGATCATGATGATGGATTCCAAGCTCTTCAAAACCCTAGTGCATTTCATACTTCATTAACATAGAAAACATTTAGAGGAAGAGGGGGATGGGCTCTCTGTGGGTGAGAACTAGAGGCTCTCCAAGCAAGCAGCCAGTCACTCGTGCCCTTACTGCTGGGCTAAACGTTGCAGTCTGACAGTGAGGGAAGGTTTACACAGGGGAATAGATTTCAAGGGGTTACAACAAGAGCCCAGGCATCCTTCAGCATTGACAGGTTTGGCCAGGAGAAAATAGAAATGTACCTTCTTGTCTTCTAGGACCTATCAGCTGTTTATTTGGCAGCCCTGGAAATCTATTATCTAGTGACTTCTTGCTTCAACTAGTCTATAACTAATCACTTTCTTTACCCCCCAAAGTCATGGTCAGGAGATGGGGCTCCATCTATTGTCTTGATATAGATCTCCTAACAGGCTTCCATTAGTGCAAAATGTTCCCTATAAGCATCCTGTCTGCTCTCTGTTCATATCACCGAGCCTCAACTTCTCATCTGCTAGATGGACAGATCCTGTCCTTGAAAATCCTAGGAGTTGAAGGTGTATATCCCTAGGCAATAAGGTGGAGTGAATGTTATCACTCTCTCAGTCTCTGATTCATGGGCATCCTAAAGGTGATTCTTGGTACAATTTGAGGACACAGAGACAAAAAGCAAACAAACGAAGTCCATTTAGATCCATGAGTTGTTTTTAAAGGAGGCCATGTCTAAGATTTAACTGGGTGAGTTAGTTCTTGGCTCGGCAGCCCGGGACAGTATGTGACTGGATTAAGATCGGAAGCAGAATCTCTGATACACATATGGACTTTCCAGTCCTTGCAAATTAATATGCAGAAGACCATCATAATTTAGAGTGAAGTCAGTCTTAGTATATAAGACGGGGGGGGGAAGCTATTTCAACTATTTGATCTTTAGTTGACTGGTCTATAAAGTGGGGGTTATGGGTGACCCCTGACTATTGGCTTGCTGTGAGGATTTACTGGGATCAACACTGGAAGTATCTCACCTGAAGTCTGATACCTAGCACCCATCATCATCATCATCATCATCATCGCCATCATCATCATCATCATCACCATCATCATCACCATCACCAGCAGCAGCAGCATTCAACTAGGTGGGCATTTTGATTTTGTTCTTGAGCCAAACCCAATGGAAACAGGTTTCATGAAACATGTTTGACTAATTTTTTGGTCTTGCTTTTAACTCTTGACTGTACAACTCTCTTAGAAACACACACACACACAAAAGTTGGACAAAAAAATCTGGAGCCATAAGATCAAATATCCTTCCCTTCGTGTGTGGCTTTTCCCTGATTGTTATATTCTCTTCCTTTGTACCTAGAACAACTCAAGTAGCCAGGGCCACACCAGCTTCAGGATAGAGAGCGACCGAGTTCTCCCAGGGGAACCCATCCTCAAACCATCACTGCCTGAGAGTTTATAACATCTATTGCTATCTGTCTTCTTTGGGCGGGGGGCAGAAGATGGCTTTGTATCGTTCACAGAGCTAAGAAATAGACTAGAACTACTTCGCCTGCTTGACTATTAATGCTGCAAAGCAAGTCTGTATGGGATATGTGGATAGATCGATGTGACGATACATAGATATTCTATGTATTTCCAGTGAGGAAAGTTGAAACGGTTTTCCCGAGATATAGCTTGCCACGATACAAACTTGAATTCTAGATGGACCATTGGTTCTGTTTCACCTGAGACCAAGGACAGAGGAAAGTGGGAGGGGTGGTAGATGTCACAGGATCTAATGGCAACACTGAGCAGTGAGCAAGATACCAACACGCTGGGAATGCCTTAGCTTTGAGTTTCCAGAGCTCGGAATTTTCTTGTGAGTTAGTCAAATTTAGCATGTCCCCTTGGAAGCTCTTGTAGGTGTGAAGTGTTAGTAGAAGACATGGGGTCCAAATGAACTGATATTAAATGTGTTTTTGTGTATTCCTTTTCACAAAGCACTCAGAGAAGTCCTTGAGAAACTTCCTGTACATCATCAGTTCATTTGCTGTTGTCACTGTGCCTCATATCATGTATGGATGATGCGCTATATGCTGTAAACCAAAACAGCAACAGAGAAGGAAAATACAAATCTGAGGGGGTGACACCATTTCAAACGTAGGATTTTAGACCTGGATATGGTCAGCGAAGTCCTACACTGACCAGAATCCACTAAGCCTTCTTGATATCTAAGAACAGTACCAAAATACAGACTAGATTATGAACTCCAAGACAGGCAAGCCTAGGACCGATGCTCCCCAATGAGGTAAAGGCCCAGGGTCCTCCACCTTAGGCTCAGCTCAGAGCCCGCACAGACCATCTGAGAACTGAATGAAAGATGCAAGTAAGGTGTTTGGAAAAGTCCGCAATAGGAGCAAGCACCTGATTTCTGACCATTGTGCTCAATGTGTAGAACCACTCATGACTGGATCCTGTGGTCCTTGCAGCCAGGAACGACAAGTGTAGTCCAATGACTCTGAATCTCCCACCTGAATTGAGTCTGTATGCAAAGGATCATCCAAATAAACACAGTCCTAAAATAAGGAGTGATTATAAATAATACATTGAATAGTACATGTAATTATTGGAATTTTACAGATGTCAATAATTAGCATACGCATGATACTGGCACCGATGCAATTTGCTTTAAATGCACTATGCTAGCTTTCTGTTCCCTTCAGAGGCAGCCCGAGTGTGTTGAGAGAAGGATTAGCAGCGGGAAATAGGACTCTGCTAACTTGTTGGAGGATGATTAGAATCACTTGATGGATATCTCAGGGACACCTGAATGCACACGAGCTGCTCCTTGAAATTCTCATTCACTCAACACTTTATTTTTTAAAATTTTAGTTGGAATTTTTTTTTTTTTATTAAAATGTGAAATCCTAACTGGTCAGTCAAAACCTTTGACTTTTCAAACCAACTATGTCATAGATTGATGAGAAAACTGAGTGGTTTGTAGACAAAGAAAGCTATTGTGATACAACCTTAAGATAAAGATACAACTTTTAATAAGGTTTATTAAAACACAGGGCCTTGGAACTGTGGGGTCTATGGATTGGCCTTAAGTTCTGAGAGCTTCAGGATGGGATGGTAGCTTAAAGTAGGAGAAAGTAGTATATGAAGACATCAGGAATAGCATGGGCCATGGGTTGAAGCCTTCAGAGAAGTTCTTCCAGAACCTTCAATTCCCAAAAACCCCAGAATAAAGTGAGCTTCTAACATTTATAGCTTTTCTACAGTGCAGTGGGACGTATCCCAGTCTGTGATATAGCTTAGCCCGAGGCATATGCCAGGAGTCAGGAAGGTACTGATTAAAAGTGATTATAATTGAAGTTGTCTAAGTCCTGAGCAATAAGGAGGAGGCTGGCCTGACTTGCCTCTAGGAGAGGCAGCAAGGGAGAAGCTATGGAGGGCGGGAAGCAAGTTCTGATTTCCAGGAAAGCAATCTAGAGAGGGTGTGGGAGCTATCAGAACTGCAAGGCTGATCCATTTGATTTGGTGCTACTGATGTTTTAAGGCTCCACCCTCGCCTGTCCCTAGCCTACCTAGCTAGGAAAGCAATTCTCAGGCTATTGAGATTTCCTAGTCCTTATCTTTACAAGACTTTAAAAACGTACCAGCATGTGTATTGGGCCCAATATCCACAGTACATGATTTAGGGAAAGGTTAACTGTGAATGGTACCCATCCTGAGCTCTGTGTAGCTATAGCAACACAACAGAAGGGAAGAACCCAAGTAGTCAGGTGACACCAGTATCTTTAATGATAAAGCTGATCACCAGTGGGTATTGACTCCTCTGGTATCACCAGTGTGGCCTCACCTACCCCTCCCACAAATTCACTCTTGCATCTCTCTCTGACTTCTTAGCTCCCCCACTTGCAGTACTGGGTGGCCAGTGCTCCCACTTCACTCTTAGAACTCAGTGGGAGATTTGTTGGAAGAAAATTACAAGGAAATGAGATTCAGCCTGAGGTGGGGGAAAGGAAACTTGAGGAGATGTATGGCAAGCTACAAGACTAATTTAAATATGCCACCAGCTGAGAGAGATGGGAGCCTGGAGGGCTTGGCCTGTGAAGACTGCAAAGAATTCTGGGGCCTGTGAAAAGCACAAAGAATTCTGGGGCTACAAGATTAAGGGGAAGACCATGCTGACGCTGCATGCTTTATCATGGGAGGCTGATAGATAGCATGTCACTTCCCTCAAGTATGTATCGATTATATCATATTCAAGGAGGAATTCAAATTCTCCGTTATTTCCTCCCAGAGAAGTTGGAGGTGAAATAATAAAATGTTCCTCCTATAAAGACACAATACCCTAACTGTTCATTGACCATCCTCTATGAGAAGAATCTCAAAGTTGAAACAAATGGCTTTGTTGCTATTTCATGTCCACCATGTTGCATCTTGCTCGCGCAGTGTGCCTCGGTTATCCGTTGTTCAGCATGGGATGAAATGACACACAGACCTGGCACACAGCAACCTCATACCTCAGAAGAATGCTCCACCCACAGAGCCTCCTGGCATGCAACTGAGCAAAGCTTCCTCCACTTGAAATTGATAACTCAACATTAGATCATTTTGTTTAAATTTGTCACTCTCCCTTTTTCCCATAGGGCCTTCCCATGTCAAACCATCTTCCTGAGAAAGATGGGCTTTAGCATATAGATGGAGATGAACTTGAAGATCACTGGAGAAGTTACCCTAAATTTCTCCACAGTCTCAAGTAACCGAGCATGGAATAAACATATTAAGGAAATGGTCAAGAGGCAAGACTGGGTGCTGGGTAAATGAAGCCATTTCCAGAACTCTCTCATGCAAATTCTCAGTCAGATGGTCATGGATAAAGTTCAGGAATTCAAATTTTTAGCAAGTGTTCTAGAAAATTCCTATCTTCAAGGAATTTTGAGAAATATTGTAAAGACCCAGGAGGAATGTAAAGTCAAGAATCATTTTCTATGCCAGAACTGGTGAAGGTAGAATTAGTGCAGACTCAGAAAGTCAGGGTTCTATAGAGCTACAGGATCAACAGAATGAATATATGAAAAGGGAACTTATTGACTTGGCTTACTAGATATGACTGAGGTAGTCCAATGATGGCTGCTAGTTGCTGCTCAGTCCAGTAATTCAGTGGGTAACTGCTGAAGGCTGGAGGATTCCTGGAGTCTTTAGTCACAATGAAGACTCAGAGGGTTGGAGTGTTAGCGGGTCAAAGGGAACAAGCTGGGTGGCAGGAGGGAAGCGAATTTTCTAGCACAGCTTCAGAGAGTGTCTCTTCTAGCTCTTCTAGTTTATGTTTCCTTTGATCTGGTCTGCTACTAGGAAGTTCCAATCAGATTTAGGGCTGGTCTTTGTATTGCAAATACATCGATCCAGATAATCTCTTCAGGTAGTCTAAGGGCTGATTTTAGTTAATGCTAGGTGTGGTCAAATTGACACCCACGATTAACTATCACAAAGATAAAGACTTAACAAAAGTGCCCTGGGGTAAAGCTATAGATGATGAGAGGCAAAGGCAAAAAACCTACCAGGAGATTGGGGGTGATTATAGCTGCCTGGGCAAGTTCTTCTAGAACAAACCATCAAGACATTTCTCTGAGAAAGAGCTAGAAACAAGAAGGACCCACTATAAAGCATCTAGTATCTGTGTTCTTATGTTCTGCCACCCACACAGCTAGCATGCCCCACAGGTTGGCAGAGGCAGCTCCCCAAAGCCACGAGGTGAAGTCACATGTGCAAAAGACTTTGCCACCCTGTGACCAAGTCACTGCTTCCTGGGCTCCTGCTACTTTCATGTCACTTGTCACGCCCTGCCCCCATCAGATACACCAGCAGTCACATCAGAGAGGAACCCACCGCTAGCACTGTGAATCTCCGAGGGGTGTGTGACACACCCCAAGTGCAGTCCATGCACTTAGACACAAGCGCTCAGATTCAGTTACATGTATGTGACCACGACCTGGAGCGTGTTTAGAAAGAACCCAGCCTTGAGAGCCACCCATAGGCTGGCGTGTGTTGGTCTTGGGTATGTATACTCAGTTGTGGGAAAACTTGGTAGTAGTAGGCAATCACTGTGTGCCAGCATGGTGACTCAATCAGGCGGTACCGTCCACAAACCAGTTAGCTGCAAATGAGTTTACAGTTTGCAATCTAGGGTCTACATAGAGCTTGGGGAGAGAAGGGGATTCATACACACAGAGAGACTCTGAAATCAGCCCCCCTCCCCGTGATGTGCCCCCCCCCTGCATTGCTGTGGTCACTTATCTCTTGAGCTGGTTTGGAGAGCATGCCTGTCGCTCTCTTGGCCACCACCTGGGTCCCTGTGCAGACCTTTCCTATTGTCCGTGTAGTTTAGCCCCTCAAACTGACCTCCCGGGATTAAAGAACTCTCTGGAAAGGTACTTTTCTGGCATCTTATGGTGACCTGGAAGAATAGGACCATGTGTATATATATTTGACTCTTTAGCAAAAGCAGTCCACAACTGGCACATAAGAAATCAGCCATTTTTGAAAATTCTTATAACTCCTTTGATTGTGATTGCAAAGGGCAGTACTTTCTTCTTGATATCAGTATTGGTGGTGGGTGACACAATGCCTTGAGATGTCTTTCACAGACATCTAAGCCAATTCTTTTCTAGAAAGCCAGCCAGCAGGGATCTCTTTAGTTCAAAGACATGCTCAGGAAGTGTAAAGACAACGTGGAAGAGGCCCAGTTTCTTGGGCAAGAGATTCGCTTGAGCTTAGGATTTGAGCCACACTAGGTCACAGGGCAAGACCCTATCTCAAAAGGGCAAAGTCCAATGGCGGGGAAGGGAGAAATCAAGACACATAGGTTAATGAAAGAATGGGAGAAGAAAGAAGGAAAGGAAAGCCAGAGTAAAGAAAGGAGGGAAAAAAAGAAAAGAGAGAAGGAGGGGGAAGAAGGAGGAAAGGAAGAAGGAGAAGGGAAGGAAGGGGAGAAAATCGTAGCATTTTAAGAGTTGAGAGAAAAGTGTGTGCACAATTCTGAAAAGTTAAAGCTATGATTTCTTTAACTTTTTCCAATTTTCTCTATTTGTTCAATAATCACTGGACATATGTGTGTTGATTGCCAAAAATGGTTTCGCTGGTATTTGCCAACTTAGCCCATGCCTAGGCAGCACACACAAAATACTGTCTTCTAGAATTAGACAGTAATACTACAGAGGAGCTGCCTCAGCAGCAAGGCCCCACCTCCACACATGCAGAATGTCTTCTTTCTATGTTGGGTAAGTGTCATGTTCTTAACATGGGGAGTCTATAAACAGACGTCCTTGTGGGCGCATGCTTGGTGCACAGTGGAAATGTTACATCTGTAGTTAGGCATGCTAGATCTTACCACATCTAACGTAACTCAAAGTTGGACAGGTCCAAGCAAATATGCCCACTGCAGTATCTCCTTTATGTCCTGATCCATCAATCTTACAACCCTTCAAATCTAGGGACTCTAAAGCCTGAGAATAATCATAAGTTTCAAGAAGTCTGTGTCAAAATAAAAGCATGAAGCACAAAGAAAAAAATCTGACGGAGTGAACTTTTATTGTTTTAAGAAAGGTGATAAACGGTCTCCGTTTTGACTTTGGATGTGCTGAAGAAACGCTATTCTCAGAGCGCGTCTATTTTTGTTTAGATTTTATTGGTTTGGAAGCAACTAGAAATTTCAACTGAATGTGAAGGTCTAGGGAATATTCAAATGGTAGCTCTGTTTATGTGCCAAGATGTGGCTCTGACAGTCTAGCTTCCTTAAGGTGCTTTAAGAACCACTCATTCTCGATGTATTTTGAAACACTTCAAGGAAACAATTCATCCTGAAAGAAACCAACGACAGACAAAGAATCTGGGTTCTAGATCCCCCACTAGCAGCTACAGTGCAGATGAGGGTGTCCAGCATCTCCTTGGGGAGGCTTCCAAGGAGCAAAAGCCTCTGACCAGCCTCAGCAGGGCGTGTGACCATCTCCTGATATTGATGTTCTTATTTCTAAAAAGTCAGGTTTGGAATACCTCACACCACTGAAAACATTTAAGAGAGCTTTATCATACTTCTGGACCTACTCAGGGTGCAGTGATATTTTCCATTTTTAATTATTCTCTTTTTCTAGTATCACATCGCTAAGAATCACTTGGCAGGAGTGAGGGTATAGCTCCCTGGTAGAGCGCTTGCGTAGTGAAAATCACTTTGGCAAGTTGGGTTTTGTGTTCTTCCACCTTCTTTATTTAGCAAGCCTAGTTTGGTAAGGAGATTGTTTATCTGGGCCATGCACCATTTTCTTCTGGAATTACTGTTTTTGTTTCCTTAAAAAAAAACAACAACAACAAAAAAAAAACCAAAGAAACTTGGATACTCTACTAGAAGTGATCAAGGCTGGAATTTCATGGTATTCTAGTATATTCTTTTTCTAACTGATAGTCCATGCAATTTTTTTTTTTAAATGACTCTCTCCTTTCAGCATTAAAAATCTATGTGTAGCGAGCACAGTCTGAAACAGCCTGGCCTTAGCAACTTACCTTAGCATGATGTTTTGGCATCTCCCCAACCCCACCCCAGCGCAGCTTGTCCTGTCCCATGCTCTGACATTCCCCGCATGCCTGTCTCGTGATCTCTCTACGTTCTCCTAGCCCTTTCATACATGTCCTTGCCACATCCACGCAGAGGCAGCCCACCTTCACCTACAAGCAGGAAACCCTTCGTCAGAGAGCACGTTTCCCCTGAGCGAGCAGTATTGTGAATTTTATCTTCTCTTCCAGAAATCAGTTCGTCTTCGTTGCAACAGATGAAATTTCTTGTAACACCTCCGCAGGTAACAAACATTGCTACTTCTCAATGCTTCCATTCCAAGCCTCAGTATCCTTTTTTTTTTTTTTTTTTTTAAATCTTCTTCACATGCTGCAGTTGGTCACTATAGAAAGATGGTTTTTGTTTTTGTTTTGAAAGAAAGAAACCATATACCTTTGAGTATGTCCGAAGCCCACAGGCTCTGCCTCATTTTGCAAACTCTGATGTTTTTATTTCTGATAATAATAATACTTGGTTCAGAGAAATAAGATGCAGGTTGAGCAAATTCACAATCAAATCCCTGAGCTAATCAGTATTCTTATCATAAAATACTGATCCAGGAATCTTAGAAGCAGAGATGTGACACCTGTATTTCAGCCTGTATCATGTCTGGGTTCCGAGAGATTGAAATGTGAATTATTTGGGACCCTCGCAGAGTACTATAGGCCCTAAAAGACAGCATTGATAAAGCCAGTGGCATTAGGAGATATAATTATCTCTGCCTTACAAGAAGGGGATCTTCAGTCAGTTAACTAAAGACCCTCAATTTCCTTTTCTTTGAAACATATCTCAAGTAGCAGGACTTAGAGAGAGAAAGGATTTATTTTTTTCTCTTCCGGTTTTGAAACCAGGACCTTGGTGAATGGAAATTGTGCAGTTGTAGAAGTCTCTTTGCTTTGATGTGTTTCAAAACAATTAAATTGGAATTTATTTGATTAAGTGTCAAAATAGGTGAGTGCCTTAACTGCTAACGCCAGAATTGTTTTTCTTTCTTTCTTTTCCTTTGTTTTTTTTTTTTTTTTTCCGGGGGAGCTTAAGGCCTAAAGACCCCAGATAAACTACTAGGAAATCTTGCCAGCAGGTTGCTTATCGACCAAGGCCAGGGCTTTAGAACTGCCCATCCACCCACAGGCAAGCATGCCAGCACTGTCAAAAGCGAACAAGTCACCCAGCCTCACACACAACCCCTTCATCTCAAAGGCCTGTCCTCAGTGGGACAGCTTACAAAGAGAGGAACATTGTGGAATGCCTGGCTTCCTATTCAGTCTTTGAATAAATGGAAAGATAAGAAAGAGCCTGGCCATAGTATACAGTCAGACTCCGCATTTTTGATGGGCCAAAGCCTTCTCCAATGAGTTCAAGAGCTCAAGAGCCACACATGCTCCTTTCCAAGGACAACCGCTTAGCTACTTGCATAAACCCTTTGGTCATAACCCTGCTGCTTCCTCTAGCCTCTTGTGCACTAGTCTCGATTCTCTCTACTTCTCCTTATGAGAGGCTCTGATACAGCAAACCCCCCAAGAATGCCTAACCGTGGAGAGTGGATGGTTCCAGGAGCTGCTGGGAGTGGCTGAGGGCAGGCTGCTGGGAACGAAGAGACAGCTCCATCTTTCCAGAACTGTCAGGGAACGCAGTGTGCAGAGGGACAGGCGACAGGCTGGGAATGTCACTCAGTGCTGTTTGTCTGTGGCTATCCAGGTTTGGCAGAGTCTCTGCCTTCTCTCATTGAATCACATGCTTGTCTCCTGTGTGTCCTGGGTGGCATTTTGACATCGTACATCAAATGCAGACAAGTTATGACATCTAAGGTGGATATTGATCTCATTCTGTGATGTAACAAGCCATGCTGGGGTAGCAAGTGCTATCTACATGTAGTCCTTAAAAAAAAAAAAAACAGCCCTCATCTACGCTCAGGTTAGTGTGCATGAATTCATTTAGGGTCTCTACCTTTCCTTACCTAAACCAGGAGGGTCATTCAGTACATTTGTAATGAACTACTGTGGATCGCAGTTTGAATGGAGATATCACTATTGTTCTGATGGCTGTGTTAATAATGTGTGGTGTGCTTGATAAAACCCCCATTGAACCGGGGAACTTTGAATCAAACATGGAAAGGATGATGCTCACAGCAATGAATGGTCAGGCTCTCTTGCAGCTAGTCTCCACTGCACATAGAGTGAACATGGGGCCTCCAAAATCTGTGAGATGCATGCTGGGAAATCCTAGGGTAGTCACACCCTACACTACACAACTGTCAAGTCTCCCCCTCCTGAAGTTCTGGTATCTATGGAGTAGCTGGGTTTGACAACAGGCCAATTCTCCTAAAGGAAGTCAAGCCATGCTAGGTTTAGCTCAATGATACACACCATGTGAATGAAGCCAGGGGTTGATTCCTGGCATTGAAACAAACAAACAAAAGTCAAGAACCTCAAATCTCAGTCCACAGATCTCGATGGATTTCCTCAGTGAAAGCTTTAGAAAGACGGACTCTTGGAGAAGCTAAGGGTGCAGGAAATGAGTGGATGCTTTTACATGTGACTTCAGGGAGAATTGTTGAGATGCAAATCTCTGCACGGTGCTCCCCGGTTCTTCCTCATGGTCCCCTAGGCAACAGGATGGAGTCACAGTGATTCTGATCTTCTGAGCCACCCGAAACACTCATTTCCTGAGTGTATTTGTTTTCCCTGAGACTGCGTGTCCTGGGACACTGGTTTTCTTCCTCAGAGATTCCCACACGGTGGCTGAAGACTTGCTTGGTTGCTCTTTTGCTGGGGTTGATCCTGAAGGGCGCCAGGAGAGGCTATCCCTCTGACAACAGGTAGAAGGCTACCTGGTGCTCCAGCCGGCGCTCCTCCTATTGCACTGACCTTAAGCCATCTGTCTCTATGTTACATCAAGAACTTTCCATGAATTGGATTCTGCAAAGATGGGCAATAAAGGTGGTGCTGCTGATTTTTCCTTCTTGGACATCTCCCCACTTCCGTGATCATTAGCTTCTTCCAGGGCAGAGAGTATAATTGAGCTAGATGGGTCTTGTGTGGGAACAGAGCTTCGTAAGGCAAGTTCTTTCTTTAGGTGCCGTTGGAAATTCGCTTGCATTCATTAGTATCTGCTGAGACTTCATCATGCATCCAGGATAGATATAATCCCTGAGAGGGGCAGCATTAAGTCACTTGGGATAACACGTCCATGGATAAACCTCCATTCCAAATCTCATAGGTGAAGAAGCCTTATTGTACTCACCTATAAGGTTCTATACTTGCTAATGAACCAGAAAGCAGAGGAGGGAGCTGCTGGGAATCATGGCAACTTTAGCTTTGCCCATGAGAGACACCCGTCTAATGGCGTGATAAGCAGAGACCTGAACCAAGTTAGGATATGCGCCAGATTTTAGGGTTGAGAGTCCTTCAAGCTGAAACAGTTCCAAGGCCCGGTGATTGAGGTATGTTTGAGGTTCCCAAGAGTAAAACATGTGCCGTGTTTCAGGGTCTGGGAATAAAATTGTAACTATCTTGGAAAAGTCAGGGCAGTTGTGACAGGTCAGAGCAAGTGAACACTTAGAGACCGTGAGAGTCTAGACTTTCTTTAATCATGGCTGTTGAAGTTTGCTGGCATGTTGCTAAATTCACAACCAAACGGCTTAGGGGAATGAGGGAGTTTTACTCTTTCTTACTATTCTTGGTTACACATCTTGGCTTGACTTGGCAGGAGAGCTCATACCAACACCAGAAGCCAAGGAAACCAGCCACACCATTTCCATAGGGATGGATGAAAGAGGGGGGAAATCTCACTTGTCTGACAGCAACTCTATCCAAGCACTCTGAAGAATGCCAACTCACTGAACCAGTTCTCTCCTTCTTATCCACGTGCCAGGGAATGGTCCCGCCCCCCATAGGTGGGGCCTTCTCACATCAATCAGACAATCTCCTGCAGGCTTGCTCAGGGCCTTGCCTTACTAATTCTTCTCAGATGTGCCCAGAGCTCAGCCTTCAACTGACACCTATATGTCTCAGTAGCACAATGCTGGAGCAACACTGAGGGTTGGTTTAGATCTTGGTTTTTGTTGTTTTTATAAAAACACAGTCAAGCACACTCCATGGGGACCTGAATGCAGTGGGCCAAGAGCAGAAGACGAGTATCCACCCAGAGCTTCTGCGGCTGTCCTTAGATGGGTGGGAACAGCTTGCAGTAGTCTCGGGGTCGTGAGATTTTCAGACGTGGTTGCCTTTCACTCATGTTTGGATGAGCAGGCAGAATGCGTGCTGGGTTAGAAAAGTCCAAGGTCTAGATTGTGTTGAGGGTCCACTCTTGGCAGAAAGCTATGATCAGTCAATAGCTGAAGTTGTTCTTTGATCATCTCATGAACATACATGCCCACACATGTGAACACACACACATACATGAACACACATGCACACATACATGAATACATATGCACGTACACAAAGATTTTTAAAGAAATATCAAATTTTAAGAATTCAAATACATGTCTATTCCTTCCCTCTTCCTCTTGAGTGATATTAGTGAGTGTCTAATCTCAAGGGATAAAGTAAATCCTTTACTCCTACACCAGCTGAACATGTACTCAAAAGAAAAAGGAAATCAACTAATAGAATAATCTATGCCAGGCAATCTTACCATAGACTGTAAGATAGAAGACTTCCTGGAACATGTGCCCAAGGGAGAGGTAGGGACAGAGAGAGAGAGAGAGAGGGGGCGGGGAATTGCACATGGGAGACACTTAAAGGGGCTTGGAAGCTGATGCTCTCTCTGCATCAAGACTGCCCACTCTCATGCCAGTCCACCAGAGGGACACCAACCTAGGACACAGCCAAAGTTCCAGAGGCCTAAGAGGCCCATCCAGACAGGGCAGGGGAGAAACCTTGGCCAAAGGAGACATCAGCAAAAGCTGATGGAACCAACCCGGTGGTACATGTCACTGTATCATTTAGTAAGTGGTAGGAGCATGAGGCAGGTTAGGGGTGTGAGCCCCGGATCCTGCCTTATATGTCCCCCTCAACTTGTGTGCGTGCACACAAGGACACCGGCCTTAAAGCTTCAGATTGTGTTTAGAAGACATTTGCAAATGGGCCGTTCCTCTCGTTGAACTTCAGCGTTTCCTCTGATTGTCTTCCTGCGTGGGGGCGATCTGCTTGCTCAGCATAGCTGCTAAGGAGAGAACTGATTTGTGGCTAATTGGTCTGTTTCCAGTGGAGTGAGGTGTATGTTTTGCTCGGGGAAGTAGCAGGTGCGAAGGGATCGTGTAAGCAAAGGCACTTAGTAAAAATAATAATCCTGTTTATGGCGAGCTTACTGTGTGTGAGGCATTGTTCCGAGCTCGCGGTATGCAATAACCATAAAATTCCCCTATAAAAATAAAATGTCTTGATCCATTTACTTGTGAAAAATTAAAGCGTACTGAGCTAGGTCTGAATTAGCCTAAGTAGGAGACCACTACTCATCGTGAGAAAAGACGTTTCTATGAAGTTTTAGAGGGGTGCAGGACATGTCTGCTGAAGTCACTGTAAGTACAAGCTTCTTCCAACCCTCCCTTCCCCCACCCCAGAGATTCCTATTCCTGAGCCTGACGAGGGAGCCTGAAAAATCATTTTGAAAAGTTCCCTAAGTAATTGCATAGAGGAGTGCTTGGGTAAAACCTGTGAACTTTTTATAGGTACATATTGTTCATTTGTTTCATTTCATTTCATTTCTTTGTGTGGGGGGGAGAGGAAATACTCATGCATTTATGCCTTGACACATAAGTAGAGGTCAGAGGACATCTTTCAGTGAATAGCTTTCGCAAGCCAGCTCTCTCCTTCCACCACGCGGGCTTCCAGATACAGAACTCAGCTCGTCAGGTTTGCTAGTAGCACCTTAGCTACTGACCTACCTTCTCGCTCTCCTCTTCTATCCAGTGGCCAGGACAACACAAAAGATTTTTTTCTGAAGGTCTCTCTTCCTGTATTGAGATTTTCACCCCCACAGGGCTAGTGAGGCATTGAACTGTATCTGATCCGTCTTGGCGTTTATACTTCTGAGCCTGATGAAGTACGTACTGGAATTTAAAAACTTTGGATTCAACGACTGAGTAAACTATTTCACTAATGATTGCATGTGGTTTGCATGTATATTGAAGTGATAATAATTTGAATATATTGGGATAGATAAACACAAAATAGATTCTTGCTCATTTTTACCTTATAATGGTGAGAACTAGAGAATTTTTAGTAATAAATGGGACTCACATTTGTGATTTCATTATGTTTATTTTTAGGACATACATCATTCATTGATAGTGTGCCTCCAAGTATTTATGGTGTGTGTGTACAAACATATATGTGCATGTATACGGGTGTGTTATTATAGGACTTTCCTATAATCCACTGTTTCACACTTTGCTGTTAGTCTTCAGAACCACTGATTTGTTTGCAGGGGTATGTGAGCTGCCAGTACCCAAGACCTCCATGGTCAGTTCAACCTAGGGGTAGCTCTGATACCTGCATCTCATCCATGGGCCCCATCCCATGGAGAGAGGGTGAGAGCAAGAATAAGAATGAGAGGGAGGGAAAGAGAGAGAGACACAGAGAGAAAGAGACACACAGAGAAGGAAAGAGAGAGAGAGAGAGAGAGAGAGAGAGAGAGCTATATCAGCAGCAGTTTCAACCAGTAACTGACACTGGTTTGATTACTAGTACCAATAATTCTTACCATTCACCTCTCTCACCTCACTCCAGCCCTGGTCTCTGAACCAGTAAGATTCACCATTATGGTCTCTGTTTATGGATGAAGACCAAGAGGACTTCCTGAGATGTCCTAGTAAGGAAGCAACAGCAACAGATTAGACCCCGAGGACACATTAGCTGCTGCTCACCCCCAGCTTCCCTGCAGGAAAATTACAGGTTCCATGAAGGATGCACACACAGCGATGCCAGACAGAGAAGGCAGAAAGGACTTCTTAGAGGACAATGCCCTTGAGGGTGCCTGTGACCCCTTTATTGGAGGAGGGCATGCCGGAGGGTATGCATCTCAAGTCCCAGGGTTCTTACTTCAAACCCACTCCACTGGGATGCAGACTAGAGTAAGGTGTTAAACTACGTGGAGAGGACATCAAGAGTGATGACACTCGGTTTGTCATGGGCATAGAGTCTGGCTCTTTTATATTTCATAGTTGTGGGATTTGTATGTACATATATGTTCACACAGCTTGGTGACAGGAATCCATGTGCCAATATACAAATCTCACAGCTTCTGTGTGGAAACTGAGGGGCTCAGAAGCTCCTCCTCCTTGAGTCCAGGAGGCGGGGTTCTTGAGACTGCTTGCTGTGTTCGGTGATTTCTGAAGGTAATTGCATTAAAGCCAAGTGGAGAAAGTAAACAGTGGCCGAATTGAGAAATATCAGAGCCATGCAGGAAAGAGGAGAGAAATTCTATTACTATAATTTATTGGTGTTTTTGCTTACTTGGAACCATTTTTTGGATTTTTTTTTTTTTAAGTATGGGACTGGTATGGTTTTTCTTACTTAAATATCTTGAGAAGATTTTAGGGCACAAAGACTTGGCCACCACCAGGGGTTTTATAAATGAGTCATTAAAGCAGGAAGACTTTGGTCATCATAGAGGAACAGTGTTGAGACTGAACACTCACAACTCAGCAACTTCCCATGAGAAAGTGACCAGGGACATCTCTTAGTTAAGTCAGTGTCCTCCAAGTTCTTTCCAACACGTACAAGTGATTTCTTCTTAAGCACCTTGGGAGGGTTTCAATCCTGCTTCAGAAACTCAGGGTGTATGGTCTGAGATCCCGGGGAGCTAGCCAAATCATCCTGTAGGGGTAAAGTAGCTGACGGGTGACCTAGAGCTACACTGTGAGTGGCTATTACCCATTGTCTCCAAATATGAACGATTTTGATCCTGGGGTCATTAGTTGTGGTTGTTGACTTTAGCTGTGGTAAGTACATGAAAGATCGACAAAGCACACCTCTGGATGTGCCTTTTAGGGTGATTCCAAGAGGAGTGACTTTCTTGAAGTGGTGCTTAGACAACCCGCCACGGAGACCCTTGAGCTACCACATGACGTGGTGTCTTCTTTAAGGGTGTACACTGCTTTATCCCAGAGTCGGAGGCTGAAAATGTGGCGTGTGACATTCAAAAGTGATGAGTCTCTCTCCCGAGCCTCCTGGGTGGCAAGCACACCACACGTGTAAGAAAAGAGGGTTTAACATTCCCAGTCAATGGACAATTGACTCGTTAATTTCACTGCAACATAACCTTAAGTTCAAGTACAGTACATTTAAGCTACTTCTGTAACTCATACATTAGATAGATTTTGATTCTGGGAAGATCTGTCATTTGGTAGCCAGAAGGACTCTTGATCAGATTGGAAGAGAATCTTTCAGTTGCCTCTGAAGCCAAACATGGGTGAGGAGAGACCTACCATTTGTGAAATTTCTTGCAAGAAGATATACAGTCTAAAATTTTCTGTCCTCTGTGGACGGTTTTAAAAGGCATTGGTTTTCATTCTGTGCATCGCGTCCATGTGCTTGAGAGAGCTTAAATGGAAGCATAGCATTATGCATCAGGGAGGATGAGGATGGAAGAAGAAACGTCTCCAGGTTAAGGAGCAAGGTCATTGCAAAAGCAGAACTTGAGCTTGTATCTCCCTGTCCTCATGCCAGGGCCTCACATCTTCCTTCTTTTAATCTGCTGGCAGAAACCTAAAAATTCTTTTTATAGACTTGAATACACGCAGCGTCCCAAGCACCCTTCCCTCCTCTCCTTCCTCATGCAGAGTCATCCATATGGCCTTGTCCACAGAACAGACACAGCGCCAGCCCCATGCGTCTCCAATATCATGAGAGGAAAAGATGAGTGCTTAATAGACAAATAAATAGGATTGTTAGCAATACACCTTGTTCATATGAAGCACTGGGGTCAGGATGGAAGGGACCCTTCAAGATGCACAGTCGGGCATGCCAGATGGCTCAGCGCTCCAAGTTCTTATTGCACAAGCAAAAGGAAGAGAGATCGGATCCCTAGATCCTAGGGGTAGATGTGGTGGCCTCTCTAATTCCAGTCTTGGAACGCAGATCCTGGGAATCCCTAGAAAAAAGATACCTAGACAGACTAGCCCTAATGGTAGGCTATGGGCTTAATTAGACACACAGGCTCATAACAATAAAGTGGAAGGATTGGGGATGATTTTCAGTGTCTCCCTTGAGCCTCTCTGTCTCTCTCTCTCTGTCTCTCTCTCTCCCTCCCTCTCCCATCTCTGTCTCTCTGTCCCTATCCCTGTCCCTATCCCTGTTTCTGTCTCTGCCTCTCTCTGTGTCTCTCTCGTGAATACATGTACCTATTCGCATATGAGTACCTTCCCATGTGCAAAGTTGCATACATGCATTCATGAACACCATACACTGTGAAAAGAAAAATAACTCAGAGGAAGAGATGAGATGATACTTGATCTGAGACTCGGACGTTGGAAAGAAGCAGTTCAGGTGGAAGCGAGGGGATTAACCAGGTCCTGATCCAGGGGAGGACGGCAGAGTACCAAGGCCACAATGACCGTAGTACACAGGGGACCGAGGAAGGGGAGCCGGGAATTCGGTGTCAGAATCCATGGAAAGCCATGGACAATTTTAAGGAGAGGAATGACCACACTCATCTTCTATTGATTTATACTGACTTAGATCAAGGCAAGGATGGACTGAAAGTGAAGGATGAATAGAGACGGTCTTCATAGATCTGAGCCACTTAAATGGCATTTGAGTTGATGGGGCAAAAGTCGGGCAAAGACCGTTGAGTTGGTTTTGACCCTGCTGGAACCTGGGAACTGGGATTGGAAAGAGATGTGTGGTCTGACTTCACGTAGCACTGTTTGGCCAGAGATGGTGCAGAGATGAAGCTGTGGAAGATGCGTCATCCCAGGTCAGATCCTACCACGAAGGGCGTAGGACATTTGCCCCCCACTCCCATAGGGGTCCCTGGGAGGAGCTGCTCTGCCTTTGGACTGTGCTGAGCCAGTTCGGGGGACAGTAGGACAAGAAGTCGCTGACGTGTGTGGCATACCCACTGCAGAAGTGACATTCCAGTCTTCATCTTCCTTAATAACCTTGTGTCTAAGTTGTGGTGTCACACAAGGGCGTGTTTAGAAATTAGCATTTGAAAAGAAACTCCCTTGCTTTCAGTTTGAGCTGGCCATGGTCCCTTTGCCTCTGTGGAAATGAAATTTATTAATCATAATAAAAACCATCGTATTCTGAAGGTAGAGGTCACCCCGAGGAGAAAAGGAGCCTTCTCCTTTGCTAGCGACAGTTCACCAGCGCTGGTTTTAATTCTGTCTTGGAAGAGAATACAACCAAATTGGTACCTCGGAGGAGCTGCAAAGGCTGAAGCATGCCCAGTATTACAGTCCCAGGGGATTTACCATCAAAAAGCACAGTAGGAGAAGATCGGAGACACATTATCATTCAGGACATCCAGACACATTTATAAAAAAGAGGATGTGTGTGTGGTGTGTGTGTGTGTGTGTGTGTGTGTTACACAGGACCTCTTTGATTGGCATTCCTCAGGCATTGCCCACTTCCTTCATTGAGGAGGGTCTCTCAGTCCCCTGGAACTTACCAAGTAGGCTAGGCTGTCTCTCCAGTGAGCCCCAGAGCTACGCCTGACTCCATCCCCCACTCCCAATGTTGTCATTACAAGTTTGTGCTACCAACACCTGGCTTTTTCTTAATGTGGGTTGTGGGGATAGAACTCAGATCCATCTGCTTGCAAAGCAAGCAGCAATCCCGCCAATCCAAACTAGCCACTTGTGCCACAGCAAAACTATTCTCTAAATTAAAAAAAAAAACCTCTTTATCCTAAACTCACAACTCTCCACATTCATCTTTAAGATCCACACTATTTTGCTCTTCCTGAACAAATGCTCTAGATTATGCAGCTTCTCTTTGCTGTTTATGAACCCAAGTTTACCAGACAAAAGTACATTAAAAATAATCAGGTCCACAGGTTTTTCTCTAGACCAAGGATGCACCATTTTCTCTCGAACTTGACATGTCATTTCTCTCTTTCCCCCTTTTAGTATTTACTTCTGACCCAGTGCAGTGGGGCCCAGATCTATAGAAGGATCTCTCTAGCAACATATTTTCTCTGAATGACCTCCTTTCTCGTTTTAACACGCCTTCTGCCTCCACTGCCTCTACTGCTTCCCCAGCGAGAGGGGACGGATGTGGTCGAAGGCTGCTTGTGACGGGCAAAAGGTGGGGGAGGGGATGCACGGGGGCAGATGGGGAGCTGACCACAATAGCCTCACTGACCCAGGTGCCCCACAAAGGACACGTCCACAGTGACATTGTTACTGAGTGTCTGCAGCTGAGAGTCTCCACTTGGCAAAAAGGGTTTGGCTGCCAGAACATACCCTCTGAGTGTCCCCAGAGAGCTGGAAACAATACATTATTTTTCTAGAACTTACACTCTGACATAAGAAAGACCCTGTATTCCCTCCCCTCCCCTCTCCTCCCCTCCCCTCCTCTCCCCTTCCTTCCCTTTCTCTTCTCTTTCTCCTCCCTTTCCCTTCCATTCTCCTTCCCTTCCCTCTACCTCCCTTCTCTTCCCCATCCCTTCTTCTCTCTTTCCTTTCCTTCTCCTTTCACTTTCCACTATTTTCTCCTGCCCTTCCCTTCGCTTCTCTACCTTCCCCTTTCTTCTCTTCTTCTTCCCATCCCTCTCTTCTCCCCACCCCATCCCTTCCTTTCCTTCCACGTTTCAGGCTACAAACAACCCAGTCAGCCTTACTCAGCAGTCTACCCTGCAGCCTCTGGTCTCCACAAAGGCAAGAACTGGAGCCTGGACTGTCTTGCTGCTAGTCCTTGGCTACCCCCTGCCCCCCCACCCCCAAGGGTCTTGGGTCACCTCTTGGTTTTAATCTACAATGAGAAAGACAGTTGGAAGGAAAACATGGAGGAGGAGATGGAGAAAATGTTGTAGGAACTCAGACTGGAGAGTGGGAATCTCTGAGTCTTTCTCCCAGGAAGCAGTTTCATTTGGGACTTTGGCTTAAATCCTCTCCTTTATGTCTTCGCCTCCTGCATATTCTGGGAGTGGGTGCACTTGGTTACTGATCAAGGATATTAAACCTTCTTTCCTTCCCTCCCTCATTTCCCTGTCTCCCCCCTTCCCTTCCAAGTCTGTAGTTTTTCCCTTCTTGTCTTGTAGCCCTTCTTTGCTTAGGGGAGGGTCTTTATCACAAAGGTGAGAGATAAAGGGCATGAAAATTGACTTCAGGGGATTGGCTGTGAGTTTAAGGTTAGTGATGAGGACCATCCAGTGTCTTCCTATTCTGTACCTTCTTCTTTTGGATGTGTCTAAGGCAGATGCTATGAAAAGGCTGAGACCCTCACTGAGCCGCTGGCTGAGTAGTGTCCGTTGCTAATAAAATACAGCCTTTCTTCGCACTCATGGCTTTTCCACAGAGGAAGCCGCTTGAACTCCACCCCACAGGAAAGTCCCAGCTGATGCTTCCTTTATCATGGGTATCGAAGACTTAGCCCACTTGCTTCTAGGTGAGACCCACAGTAGCATGTGGCCTATGGGGCTGAGTTCAGCGCCCAGCTCACCCAGCCTGGCTTCTCTCATTTATGAGACGTGGGACCCCTGAGCTGCCTGCTTCTCTCTCCATCTCTTGAGAATGTTCTCTCCATCAGTCATTTATGCCAGGCTCTTCATGTTAGGCTTGGCCTCCCGGAACCTATCCTCAGGGTGCGCCTTCTCTTTGGTCAGCATGAAAACCTCACTTCTCGATCCTTCTCCAGGAAGGGATCTGGCGGATCTTTCCATCAGAGCATGCAGCCCTGTGGAACACACTAAGGGACCACTCTGGGAGATTCGGGGGTCAGCTCTGACTCTGTTGAGTCAGATCACTTAGAACAGAGTAATGTAAACTTCTTAAGCCCCAGCTCATGGCATGCGGTGTTTTAATTCATTGCAGTGCACGTGTCCCAATCTTTAGTTCCTTTGCATCCTAACAGTACCAGTTGTAGGTGTCGTCACAGAAAAGGAGAAAGATGGAAGCCACGGACAAAGAAACCATCTAAGAGGAGTGCTATGAAAATGCAAAGCTTCCAGTGCTTCTCTTCCAAGAACCCAGTCAAGCATGAGAGGACCCCAGGGGATAGTGTTGTGGTTAATACCGGTGTCAACTTGATAGCTGAGGATTGGAGGTCTGGGCATATTGGTAGAGAATTAGCAGTTGAGCACAAAGTGAACCTGCAAGAGATTGTTTATGTGGCAGAGAAGGCTTAGCCCATGGTGGGCAGAAAGAAGTTGCTGTGCGGGTAGCTATCTGTGAAAGCTGGCACACTTCCATATACTCGCTCAGCCATGCTAGTGAGGATCTGACAAGCATGGATTGTCCCTTTCTCAGCTGACCTGTGGATGTGGTATGACCAGTTCCCTCAGCCCTTTGTGTTGGTGTGGGGTTGCCCCGCCGAGCTGGACAAGGAAGTGTAAATAGGATCATAAGAGAGAAGAAGTCCCTTGTTCCATACGTTTTGTCATGACTTTATCAGCAACCATACAGGTGAGCTGCAGCAGATGCTAAGATCAAAATCAAACAAGGGTCAGATTCCAGAGTGGAACTCGAGGTCCCAGAGACCCTTCAAGGTGTGGCATTTAGGTTTATTTGCTTCTACCCATTCTGCGACATTGAAGGGCAGCCACCCAGACAGATCCCCTGTAGTTTTCCTGGCACATCTATCTTACTTGCTTGGCAAAACCCAAACCAGGAGAAAAGACAACTGTCTTTAGCACTTCCATATACTCACTCAGCCATGCTAGTGAGGATCTCCAAGACTTCTCAAGACCAACCTTTCCAGATTTTTCTTCCTGCCTCTGAGGCCACTATATGAGCCGTGTAGAAGGGATCCTGTATGGAGAATACACATGTGCATACATCTGTGTCTAGTCACCTGCCACATGCTTCTGTCAGGAATATTCCAGATCTACCCCAGTGACCTGTCCCCAGAGGTCTCGTCACCTGTGGACACCTGATTTGTGGGCACGTGCTTTGCAATGCCCAAAGACACACTCCCCGGCCAGCGTGTTCCTCGCGTCTCCTTGATTAAGAGGCACGTGGTCGGATGCACCGAACACAGCTTGGTGACTAGCCCCATGAGGCAGACCTCCCGAGTGCACACAGCCCATCGAGTTTCCTCCTGCCTCCTGGCAGGGTGGCAATGGCTTCCTGCTGCGGAGCAGTGGAGGGGGAGTGCAGACTGTCTTGATAGTCTTATCTTTTGCAGACATCGTTGTGCTATGACTGGGTCCGGTGTATCAGTTTTTACCTCTGCTTCCCTTTGCAGTTACGGACGAGTTTATGCTGCCGACCCCTACCACCACACACTTGCTCCAGCCCCCACCTACGGCGTTGGTGCCATGGTGAGTAGTTCTTCCTTCTGGTCCTCTCTTCTTCCCGCCTCCCTCCCTCCCCTCGCCCCTCCCCAAGCGGGGGGGCTCGGCATGGGTTGACGGTTGACGTCCTCTTTTCCCTTCCTGGAACTCGTCCCTCGTGCTAACAGCAGCTAAAAATGCCACATTAATCCTCCCAGTAAACTTGATAAATGTCTTCATTTCTTGGCAATGTCGTGCATGTAAGTTATTATATTTCTAATTTCGCAAGTCTCACCTAGCGAGCACTTACCTTAATGGAAATAATTAGTCATATTGATAATTAAATCCATCACTAACAGAATGCAGCGTCAATGCAGATTTTTTTTTCTTTTTTTTCCTTTTCTTTTTTTCCCTTCCTTCCCTCCTCCCTTGCTGATCATTCACATAGCCCCAAGGCTGCAGTCCCAGCACAGACTTCCGAGGAGGAGGAGCTAAGCTGCACACCTCCAGGCCTCTGCTGTCAGGCAGCAGAGGATCTACCTGCCTCTCCTCCCCTTTTACAATTCACGTTTAAAGTCATAGTCGCCCAAGAGAGGAAGTAGACAGAGGGGCACGTTTTGCGCGTGCGCCTAGGACATAACAAATAAGAAGGAATCAGTTGGTTTTGGGGATTGTTTTTGTTTTTTGGGGGGGTGGGATCTGGGATTTTTGTTCTGGGGGAGGGCAAAACTGGGAGGTGAGGGTGGGGTACGTTTGCCTGTACTTGTTCAAACTTCTATGCACTAAAACCCTCGAGTCCAGCAAGACATGCCCATTGCGTGGGAGGGTATGCGACCCACTGCAGAGCTCTGGCCTGTAGACCACTATTTGGATCAAGACTTTCAGTCCTCCAAACCAGTCCCCCTAGGCATTCACTGGAATCCCCACAGTACTTTTAGCAAAAAAATAAAAACCCAAAAAAAAAAAAAAAAAAAAACACCCAACAACAACAGTGGGCAAGTGCCACCTCATAGACATGGCAAGTCATGGCCGAGATAGGTCCCTGGAACTTGGTTACAGAACCCCGGGCAGGCTGGGAGGAGACACACTGTCTTGCACAAGCATAATGGCACTGAGCACATCCCTGGTCACCCGCCTCGGGGATCAGATGCCATGGCAACAGAGGCGAGCCCAAGTCTAGACAGAGGCATTTGTCTCTCTCTTGACTTGGGTTTCCACACGAGTCCACTTGAGGAGGGGACTGGAAAGGAACACTGAAGAGACAGTCTAGCATCGTCCTCGGGCATAGACACAGCTTCTCCCCAGGGGACGCTGTATTCACTCATCAAGTCATTCATCCAAGAAGCAAAGAGATGAGCCGGGCCACGCAGTCCTTCTCTGCTCTCGTCTACATCACAGTCCCCTAGCTACTGGGACTGACGGATACAAGTTGCTTTTGAATATTTATTTTAATAGAAAAAGAAAGGGAGGAAGGAGAGACAGAGAGAAGAGGGAGGGGAGAGAAAGAGAGAGAGAGAGAGACAGACAGACAGAATATGACACACAGGTGCAGGTTCGAGGATAACTTCCACAAGTCAGATCCCTCCTTCAACCATATGGGCTTTGGGGGATTGAACTCAGGCTGCCAGACTTGCAAGCAGACACTTGTACCTCCTGAACTCTGCCCTTGTCATTTGGTCTTGTTCTTAATAAAGAATCCCCAGGAACGTCAGGACTGGCCCTATCTGTAGCTCTCAAAATGAATCTTGGGATGGGTAAGGGAGTACCTCCATTTTGGTTGGTTTTGAGTGTCTCTATATATTATATATATATATATATTTTTTGACATTGGTCTTTTTTGATGATGCACATGTTGCACAAGGAAAATGTAAAAAACACACCCTCGAATTGCTTTGTTTCAGAATGCTTTTGCACCTTTGACTGATGCCAAGACTAGGAGCCATGGTGATGATGTGGGTCTCGTTCTTTCTTCATTGCAGGCTAGTATATACCGAGGGGGATACAACCGTTTTGCTCCATACTAAATGACAGAAAAAAAAAAAAACATACAAAAAATAAAAAACCCAACAAACCAACAAAAACAAAAACCAATCAACCTTCCAATGTGGGGAGAGAGGAAGCTTTTTGAGGCCTGAGTATTGTGCCACGTGCCGTAGCCCATCCTTTTAGCAACTCAAAACAAAATCACAAATGAGTTAAAAATGAAAAGAGGAAAAAAATTACATTTTTTATCTTATACCTCAGATATTTTGTTCTGTGTATTTTAATATCGTGGGTCTCTCATTTCTGAAGGTTTCTGTCGTCCGGTTGCTGGCTGTAGGGGTTTCTATGGTTAGACACATGCTAGACATGACATTTGGCCTAGGGCCATATCCAGAGTGTTCTATGATGTAAACGAATTCTGTGTGGTGAATATGACGCTACTAGGGGGTTCAGGCATTGGGGAACAGCGCAAGCGACTAAATGGTCATTCTTTCTTCTGCATCTGTATTATTTTATTTTGTGAAAATGGAGGTTGGGGATGGGGTTTAGGGATGGGGACTGGGGTTTGGCTGAAAGATTAAATATATATATATATATATATATAAATATATAGTAACTGATGAATCTAAAGGGTCCACTGCGCCATCATTCAGTGGCTCGGAGTTACTTGTGGCCAAACCAAAAGTTCCATGAAGAAACTGCTAGAAAACTGGATCTTGGGATTGAAGGAAGCTGTGTGAATTCACTGTTTTATCATTGCATCTAGCAGTATTCAGCTTCTTAAGTAGCCACTAGTTATTTAGACAAAGATTACTAGTTAGGCCATCAATAAGCATTCTTTTTATATTTCTTCCAGTATAATAAATTATTGATATCATTGTTGACTTTTATATTATGGGAGGGAAAAATAACATTAATAAAAAGGTGATTAAAAAAAAGCACTGTTTCTATTTTTTTCTTTTTTTCCAAAAAAAGAAAGTAATAAAAACTTAAATTCTTTGTACCAGTTGAAAAAAAATGTATAAAATTTACATCCGTGCAGTGGCGTTATGTTTTAGAGATAGTCTAGGAGGCTTTGGTTTCAGCTTAGTAGAATAACAGTTAGAGACAGACGTATAATTTTTATGGAGTTACATGATAATCATATCTGGATTTATAGATGCATTTTACAAGTATTACAATCACTGAGTAGCGGAAATCATGGAATTTTCATTAGCTTGGTCCATTTTGAGACATGACCGAATTGTGTAAGCAATCTGCAATTTTTCAGTCCGTGAGAGCCTGCCCTTGCGCTTCTCCCCGGGCCTCTAGGATTAGCCTAAATCAGTATCTTTAATTCTGCCTCCAAGGCCCAGGACACTTGTGAGAAGAAAGAAAACAACAAAAAAAGTAGACCATCCTCTTCCTCCTCAAAGAACAAGGCCCTCTTCTCCCATCTGGCCAGGGCCAGGGCGGCACAGCCGGAAAAATTGCAGTTTGTGTGAGATTATTTTTGGTTTGAATTTCTTCCATATTGTCCTGTTTACAAGTTAACCTAAGTTGGGGTATCTGTCACGGGTCTTCCTGTTTTTGTATTTAAATTAAAAATCGAAAAAAAAAAAAAAAAAAGCAAGCAGCAATCTGTTCCCCAAGTAGCTTTGCTGCCCTCGCGAGGTGCAGCCCCACTCGGCAAGCACTAAAGTTGTCCACTCACGCTGTGAACCTGCCAATCTGCTGTTATAACCCCGCTTCCAAATCAAAACCCAAACAAAACTTTAAAAACCACAAAAAAAAAAATGTGTTTGTGATTCAGCTTTTCTTCGTCATCCTACGTGCATGCCGTTAAGACCGGTTGGATATTAAACCATCAATAAAATTTCACAAGATTTGAAAACCAAGTTTCCGTAGCTTTGCTATCAGATGCTCATGGTGTGGGGACGAGTAAGGGAAGTCTGGGGAGGGGGGGCTTCTGAGCAGAGAAGTTGTCTTTTCATCAGACACCTCTTTGGGGGTACAGGAAGGGACAGGGCTGGGGTGGGAGAGGGGCTCCATTCTCATCCCCCGACATACACCTGAAACCTCGGTGATGGTGTGTGTCATGTCTAGTCACTGTGATCTGAGGTAAAGACATCTGACCCCAGAGTGGACTGACACATAAAAACAGGGGCAGCAGAAGAACACTTAAATTCCCCCCCAAAGGCCCCAGCTTTCCAAGCCCGGAACCTGTACAGTGTTTGGAATCACAAACATGGAATTTTTACTGTGTTGGTCAAAGTAAAATTCATTTGCAGTTTTGATTTCCATCAGCGAATTGTGCTTTTCCCCCATGACTGTATGTAGTTTTAATAATAAAAAAACAATCATTTAGAGCAAGTGGGTGCCAACCGATATGGCCGACTCTTTCGTTCAGGCTCTCTGTAGAGATGCCGACAAGTTGTTTTACAATGTATGTCAGAGATGTAAGCAAACATTTTGGATTTTTTTAAAAAACAACAGTATTTATTTGGAATGTTTTCATTTATCTAAATAACTATTGCTATTATGAATTATGGAACAACAGATAAATGTGGCTTATAGTGACTTCTTAACACTCATCATGCAATCTGCAAACCCAGAAAAAAAATGTGTCTGTCTGTCTTTAGAAATTAGTGTTTATAACACTTACAGTGGCTTGTGAATAAAGAAAACTGGTTTGTAATATCAAAAAAAAAAAAAATAAAAGCTTAGTCTGAAAAGGGCCGTGTGAGATGGTGTGCTGAATTCTTTTGTGTTTTTCATCACAGGGGAGATTTCTGACCCTCACATGGGGTTGTGTTTGTGCCCACTGTGGCCAGGGTCGAGGGGGTGGGGGAGGGATTGACATAGACCAACCAAATACACAATGACAAGCTTCAATCAGAGGTAGACCAGATGTTTCTGTGGTGAATCTGTTCCCGGGTTTCTTGCTTACCTGCCCAGAGAAGACGGTGGTGCATGGATTCTTAATTTCAAGAAGCTTGACCTTGGGGCTAGGGAGATGTATCAGTGGGATAAAGTACCTGGTGCTGCTCCAGTGTAGGACCCGAGTTCAAATCCCCAGAACCCAGGTAAAAGTCTGCTAGCCTGAGTCTCTGAATCCCCAGTGCTCTACAGGAAGATGGAAGCAGCAGCAGGAGCCTCTCCGGAAGCATGTGGGCCAGCTGGCCTAGTGCAGGCAAGAAACAACGAGATCCTGTCTCGACTAAGTTGAAAGCGAAGATCAACACCCAAGGTTGTCCCCTGACCATCACACATGCATGGTGGCAGGCAGGAAACTGCATTCACACATCTATAAATACATTTGCTTATGCACATGCACACGAGCACATGCACTCACACATACTCACACACACACTCACACACACACATACATAAACTCACACACACATTCACACACTTTCACACACACTCACACATACTCTTTCACAAGTCTTTCTCTCTCTCTCTCTCACACACACACACACACTCACACACACACACACATTAAAAGGAAGTGTCTGCTTTTCCCTGTATGGAAACACCTGCCGAGCCACCACCCACGACGTGGCGTCTCTACCCGCTCATACACTCATTCACACGATTACAAAGCTCCAGGCTGCGATGACGAAGAAAGGTAAGTCCCGCCATCCATGCCTCTGCCTCAACCCTCCAGAGACTTGACCATGGACGGGGAGTTTGTCAGAGCAAAATCTCAGTTTATTGGGGTAACAAAACAGCGTATATAGACAAAAGGACCACAAGATGCCAAACAGGCAGCCAATTGTGTCAAAGGTCCACACATCCTTCAGGTTCTAGAGGTCAAGTCCAATGTAACTCAGCACAGAAGGCAGGTCAATACCTGAAAGCCAATGAGGTCTCTCTGTAATGTGATCAGGGTTACGCCCAGGGCACTAGCTCTCAGCGTCATCTTTATCCCATGTGCTCAGCCATGCCCTAGGGCAAACCCTGGGAAGACCCAACTAACACCAGTCTTTTCATTTATACTACATTACCACACTCTCTGTGTCAAATATAAAATATATACAATTTATTAGCAGTGACCCATTGGGGGTGGGTGTCTTGGGTGAAGAAGGCGGGTCCGTATTGCGAACTCACATGTGGCAAGTGCCTGGTCTCTTATTTTCCATCTTTCATTTGGTCATCCATCAGAATCTATGTATGGTGATTTCACACTTAAAACCTGGCACTGGATGGACTTCTCCCAAACTCAAGGGCAGCTTGGTCTACAAAGTGAGGCCCAGTCTTTAAGAATAAACAAACAAACAAAGAACCCACCAGGGTTGAACCATCTACTCTGTGTCATAGTTTACAACTGTATTAATTTAATCCTCACACAATTAAACTAATAATCTCATACGAACCATGGTTTAAAGACACATGATTTGCGTGTAGACTATGACAAAGTAATGCAAGGCTCTGAGTGCCTGTGTCTTGTTAGGTTATAAAGGCTCTTCATGCGGTCATGCAAAGTGCATGCACCAAGAGTCAGAAATTGTAGGCTGATGGGAGTTTGCATTGAAAGAATAGACGCACAAAGAGCTTGATTCAGGTACCATTAATGACAAGCCCAGGATGCCCCTAACTAATGGAAACACACTTATCTGGCCAGAGATGAGAAGGTCTGCCCCTCCATCACCACCCTCCAGGCCCCTGGATCAATTTGGTCTTTCTACCTCACTGGCTGTCCTGAAGGTGTGAATTATATCTAGTCACGTGTTCCCTCATGTTTTTCAGGCCAACTCTCCTCTGTGGAAGAGTGTGGGTTATGTATAGATTCTTTCAGAGATTTACACATGTATTGGTGTCATTTCTGGTCCTTATTACCCAATGCCCATGTTTCCCCACTTCAAACTTTCTTCTTCCACACCTGTCTCTTGTGTCTTTCTGTGCCTGTGGGTTTGCTAAGTCCCATCCACATTGCTGTGAGTGACGTGTGTCTGGGCCGGAGCAGGGACAGTTGCCTCTATTCTTTCTCATCTAGCCTCAGCCCCCACTGGTTTCTGAGGGAGGCATGTGGCTATTGCCCCATGCTTCAAAGGTATTGTTACCTTTCATTCATATCTAAGACAAATAGACCCTGTCACTTGATTGGCTCCTCTAAAGGGTTAGAAGAGGATTCTGACCGAAGATCAGTCTAGTCCTGAAGTCTGTTCTAAAAACTCTGCTTCATTTTCAGTGATGATGGTGGGAGATGGGAGGAGTTTAGGCTAAACCTGGCCCCTGGTACCTGCTGCACATAGTATGTCTTCATCCGACTGGAATTGTCAAAGATGTCACCAGCTCCATTTTGACTGGTGGCACAAGAAAACTGGTTTGTATTTGAGCTCCTTCCCCCTCAAAACTTGTGCCTCACAGCCAAAAACATCTCAGTTTGGATCCCTGGATTCCACATAAAAATGCCTAGAAGGTGGGGCAACCTGCTTATAACTCCAGCCCTGGAAGACGGAGCCTGGGAATCCCCAGAGCAAGCTGGCTGGCCAGATGAGTCCGGATGGGGGGCACTGGGCTTAATGAGACACCCAGGCTCACAACAGTAATGTGGAAGAGCGACTGAGAATGAGTCTCAGTATATCACCCTTGAGCCTCCTCAGGCACACACACTCGAGTGCATTCATGTGACACACCCATCCACATATAAACACACACACACACACGTGAACACATACATGAAAAAACACATGAGGATGGAAGTGTAGATAACAAATAAAGCAGATTACTTTAGAACTTCCAAAAACGTTTTATTTATTTGGGAGGAGGTGGGATGATGTATGCACGCATGCATATCATGACACATGGGCGGAGGCCAGAGGATAACTTTCAGAAACCCTGAAGTCACCTCTTCCCTTCTATCATGTAAGCTTCTGGGAAAACAACTCAGGACTCAGGTCACCAGGTTTGCAAACAGACTCCTTAAAAGCATCTTCTATATATAAAAAAATTAAACAAGTTGTGACTACTCTATACCATACCCCAACCCCTTTCCCGTATCCGTGTCCCGGGTAAGAGCTATTTTTGATATCGGTTTTCATTGGGCGAGCACATCACTGCTGCATGCCTCTTACACACAAATAAAAGCCCTGTTCTGCTACGTTGGTGTTGTTCCAATATGTTCTTTCTCCAAGGGAACATTCCTGGGCCACTGTGCATAGTCAAGACCCTCCAATATAGAGAGTGGTGGTCTCTTGTGGTGGAGACCATCATCCAGGTGGAGACCCGCATTCTCCCACAGGATGGACATGCGCAAAGCTCAGAGGGTTGCTGAATGTACACGCCGATGTGTGTGTACATGCATGGTGATGTACACGTTGTCAGATACAAGAACATGCATACATTGTTCTAAATAGGAGGTGCATCTCGACTTTTGTCCCAACAACCTATCTATAATTACTTTTTTTTTTTTCAAAACTAAAGTCAAGAACCAGACCTCTGAATAGCACCCCCACATGAGGACAGACGAAACAAACGTTTTGTTGTTTTTGATTGGGACATTTACAAAGGTTGAATATCTTGGTGGAAAACATCATCTGCCTTGTTCTCACATAGGGTAATACATGTGTATACACAGATATGAATTTTTATATTTGAGCCACTTAGACATAAGTTCTCAGAATAAAATCTTTCCCAAAGAGGATGACAGTCTCCTGGTGCCGTGGCTTTGGATTTCATTTGCTGTAATGATGGACCAAGGGCCCATTGATCTCATGACCCAAAGCAGAGTCTTTCAACAAGGGGCTTGTCCTCCCTGCTGTTTACTGTCCTGAGCATGGAGGTTTTGTACTACCAAAGGCTTCTTAGCTGTTTGAAAAGGGTCTCTGAGAACACAGTTTGACTTTCTACTTTGTGCTAACTGAACCCCTAGAGAAAGAGGAATCCCCAACCATGTCCTCTGTGGCATAAAGAACAAACACTGGTCAGAGGTTCACAGGCATCTATCCTGGAGGAAAATATCTACCCCCTCACTCCAGGGATGAAAACACTGGTCTGTCTTTTAAGGCTAACGGTGGTCTTTCCCAAAGGGAACGCGTGTTGGGTTTGCACTAAGCACAAAGCAGACGGCTAAGAATGTGCAGACACGTCGGCAGGCATTCTGCATGTGCATATGATCTGTACATTGGTGTACATGTGTCTTTTCTTGCTCAAGACATCTCTTAGTCACAGCCAAACTTTGGTCACCTCATCTACAGAATGCAGAGATGTCACCCACAGGGTTCTTGGGATGAGATTCTGTCAAACATGTGAGCAGCCTGCGGAGATGGCTGTGTGAGTTCGAGCACTAACTGCAAACTTGAGGCCCTGAGTTCAAATTCCTGGCACGCAAGTTAAAAGCCAGGTGCAATTTTATGCTTACTCATTATCCCAGTGCTGAGGACTAGGATTCTGAGCAGAGAAAGGAGAGTTGCTGGGGCTTGCTGGTGTCAGATTCACTGAAGATGCAGCAAGAGGCTGCCTCAAAAGAGACACCGCAAAGACTTCTAGAACAAGATCCCCGACATCTTCCCCTGGCTCTGTGCGCACACCTGCACTCGTGGCTCCATCTCTTAGAGGTTCCTTCCCAAATACTGGCAACAGCTAAGGATTCAAACACATGAGCCTGTGGGGGGGCCACTCACATTTCAAACCATGACAGCACCACTCGGCCCAGCATTCATTTTTCCTCTTTTAGCAAAAATCATTTCTATGCATGAAGAGCATGGATCTATATACATTCATACTTGCACTTAATATGTATTAATATGCAGAGATCTATACAGGTGCATGCACTTAAATAAGTCCTATGCACACATACATGCATACATAGGGATTTGCATGTCTGTGCATGCATGCATGCGCTGGTGTACATACACACAAGTCAGAGGTCAACCTTGGATGCTGTTTCTCAGGACCCAACCACTTTGTTTAGTTGAAATAGGGTCACCCAGTGAACAGGAACTCGCCAAGTAGGCGGGGTCAAGCAAGCCTCAGCGATCTTCCATCTCCATCCAGGATTGGGATCATAAATATGAACCACCATGCCACCTTTTTATGTAGGTTCTGAGGGTCGAACTGAGGCCCTCATCCTTACATGACAAGCTCTTTACCAAAGGAGCCATCTTGCCAGCCCAGAAGAAGCCATCTTATAGACAGTCTGGTTTTGAATCCGTGTTCCCTACCTCAGCTTCCTAGGCACTAGTATTAACAGGCATTTGTTGCCATACTTCCCGAGCCTTGAATTCTTTGTGATATGTTTCTTTTCATGCCTTCATGTCACTGCAATCTGTCAGTGCACGCTAGCTCACTTAAAGGAAGTGACCAGCAGATGGAATAGATCACTATCATTCCACTGCCGGTAGTCTATTGATGTTCTGTACCCGCACAGCAAGCTGGTATTTCTGGGTGCCCCTTGTTGCAGTTCACCTACATGGTTGCTGAACAAGTCACCATCAAACAGCCTAATGGAGCAAAGGGTCTATTCTCTTACAATGGTCCCATTACAGTTCATAGTCCAGCTCGGCAGGAGAGCCCACTGCAACACCAAGGGCCGAGGGGACTGGCCACATAATAACCACATAACGGCTGAAAGAGGGACTATCTTTACTTGCTAGACCAGCATGTCTGGCCAAGTGTACACAAGGATGCCGACTTCTTCAACCAGCTCTCGGTATTTTGTTCACCTGTCCAGGGCCTACTCCCACCCACCATGATCTGGGTCTGCCCTATCAAGTAACCAATCTCCTGCAGGCATGCTCTGGACTTAACTACCAATTATCTACAACTGTTCCCAGAGCTCAATCCCTGAACCGTCAAGTTGACTATGACATCCTTCTCTGAGCTGGGCAGTGGAGACTCGAGCCAGACTAAGAACAATCGCCGTCAGCAGAGCCAGACCACCAGGCGGGTGCTGACTCTCTGACTCACCGTGGCTATATCAAGCTTCACCCCCCTCTGCCTGGCAACAGCTCAGGTAGAGAGAATCATCTTTCCCATGATCCCTTAAGTTTTTATATGAACTCACATATTTGAGCACTAGGGCTTGGGCATGCATGGATCTGAATCCTCGGAGGGTCTTTCTGTGTCCTGAAGCCTTTGACCGTTGCCTCATGTTTTATGCAATCCCACATTCAGTTACCCCATAGTTTAGGAGCTTTGCTCTAGGAGTGGGCCAAGGAGAGGGGAGGGGGCGGCTGCGGCTGAAGAGAGACTGTGTTGCATGCATGCTGCACGGGATCAGGGAGCTGCCCCTCAAGGCTCCCGTGGTTCCCTTCCCTGGGAAACTCAGAATGCGCCTGGGACTTTGATACGCTCGCTCTTGGAGTGAAAGAGACAGATGGTGCACTGCCTGGGCGATTCGAAAAGTCAGCAAGAGCAAGGGAATTCCCCAGGCTCTCAAAAAGAAGTTAAAAAAAAAAAAAGCAGCTGCAGGTAAAAAATAGAAACTCAGGGACCCAAAAAGTAGGGTAATGGTGGGTGAGCGAACGAGCAAGGATTGGAAAGGTGCAGGATGCAAATTGGCAGTCAACAGCCCAGATGCCAGCAACCCTTAAGGACAAGTTAAATCCCTGCGCAGCACAGAACCAGCTTCCTCCCCCACCTCCTTCCCGCTAAAAATTCTGCCTTAAAGCAGACAGCAGGGACTGCGGCCAGCGGGCAGATTCCCCCGCAGCCCCCGCAAGCATCCCCTGCTCACATCTGGGAAGTCAAACTTTCAGCAGCCACCCCAGGAAGTTGTGCAGCACTAGGAAAGGAGTTCGGAAGCACAGTGCGCTCGCAGTCTGTCTTTTATCTTCCCCAAACACTCCCGGCTGATGAGTACCAGAGCTCATTACTGAAAGGAGGTCTTCCACCCAGCCCCCTGCACAGCTGGGCAGGACTGTCAGCACACTACCTGATGGCTGCTGCCTCCTTTTCTGTTCTACGAAACAATGTGACTGGATGATGTATTGTTCTTGCTACAGTTGTTCTTTGTGTTCAAAGACCTGCTTTCCTTTAAGTGGAGACGTGTGTGTGTGTGTGTGTGTGTGTGTGTGTGTGTGTGTGTGTGTGTCCATAAGGGGCAGAATTTGAGAATGAAAGAGAGAGACACAGAGAGAGAGATAGAGAGAGAGACAGACAGAGACAAAGATAGGCTTGTGAGAAAAGAATGGGCAAAGAGAAACCCACAAAACTTCCCGTTTTAGCTGCACAATTCATATACTGAAATTCACAATGTTTATATGCCTGGCATAGTAGAAGGAAAACACTAAACTCTCTTCAAAAAACAAAACAAAACAAATTTTCTTATCATGTGAAAAACAAATAGAATAATTCATCTAAGATGATTTAAAGAGACAATAGAAATTTTGATTTTTCCTGAAGGTCAGGGAAATTTGCAGAAGAGGGGGCGGTAAGATTGTAAGAGCACAAGGATGGGAGGAGTAATGATATGCAAGATACTCCACACAAGTTAGGGCCAAAGCAGTCATAATAGGACTTTGCATGCCCTGCGCAATGTCCAACACACTGTTGACCCCACAAAGTCTAGCATTTGCTAAAGGCACTAGGATCCTTGGTGGCAAGGGATTGACAGCACAGTAGTGTTCTTATGCTTAAAGGGAACACAGGAAACGGTTCTGGGAAATGCCACTCGGTCCTTGCACCTCACCGGAGAGGAGGACCCAGAGGAAAGTTTGGCATGCTCATTAAAGGATGCTCCAGGGATGGGAGGGGGAGGCACTGGGGGATAGGGAGGGAAGAGGAAGGGGAAGAGGGTACAGGGGGGTGGGGGGTGGAGGGAGGGAAGGGACCAGTGTACCTGTTAAATTTGTATGAGTGGAAATTAAAAAAATAAATATATATAAAAAAGAAATTTTGATTTTTCCAATAAGCTATAACCTAGGTACAACAGCAGCAGGAATAGAAGAAGGAATGGCACAATTTAGTGGTTAGAGTGTTTGTTCTTTTTTTCTCAATCAACTTCTAAATGAATTTGCACTTGCTGCTCTCTGTAGCCTCCAGAAATCTCCTCTTCCTTCCTCTCCTCTTCCTTCCCTTCCCTCCTGCTTCTCATTCTCCCTTTCCTGCTATTCCTTCCCCTCCTTCTCTCCTTTTCCATCTCCTTTTCCCCTTCTTCCTCCTCCCCTTCCTCCTTCCTCTCTTCTTTTCCCCTTTCTTTCTCTTCCCTGTCTTCCTATCCCTCCTTCTGCTCTTTCTCTTCCTCCTCAGGTTTCATTGTAAGTTCAAAAAGTACACAACACTGAAGCTTGTGTTCAGAAATAATCATTTATTTTTCACTGGAGGACAAACATCTTAAGTGAGGCACAGCTTTTATAGGTGTAAGTAAGAATTCTGAATCAGATTGAAAGTAAAGGCTGTTGAGTTGTTATTGAAAGACTTTGCCATGCATTGGAATCTGTGGGTGTCTCACCAATGGCCACCAAGCGAAGGTCCTGGGGACTGGGTCATGAGTCTGCACAGCTGCACAGTATCCTGCAGAGATTTCGGGGACACTAGGAACTCTAGAACCATCTCAGCCCATGTGAAGATCCCTACGTCAACCAGCACTTGATCCTCAGCCCAGACACCTACTATACCCAACGCCCTTCCTCTTTAAGAAAATAGAAGGAACTCCAATTTTCCTGAAGGCTGATTTCAGAAAGTGTGGACAGATCGATACAGGAAATACGCTGAATATAGGAAATGCACTCTAAACACACCCCTTTCTTGCCTTGTCAGAGGTTCTGGCAATGTTTCTCCCCTCCCCCCCAAAAAAAATTATTTGCCATTTTCTAGTCTAGGGCATTTAAAACCAAAGCAAGTACTCAATGCCAGCCACACCCTTGGCTTGAGCTCTATCCCCAGAGATCAGGTAGCAGAGCTGGGTGATGAATGGGGAGATGGTTCAACGGCTAAAGTCCTTGCCATTGCAAGAAAGAGGATTGGCATTTGGATTCCAAGAACCCACAGGCAGTATATGGAGAAGACTCATAGTAAGAATAGAATGCCACAGCAGCATCTATCCCACCCCACCCTTAGTTTATAAAGGATACTGCTATGACGAAATTCACGATGCACTTATAAACTTCGCCTGCACATGCATGACCTCAAAATTTCCAGGTTAGTTAGATGGGTTCAAAAAATAGGACTCTGAAAAATAGGACTCTGGTTCAGGATAGACTCTCAGGTGAAACTTGAGACAGTCTTGCAAGCTCATGGAGGTTGCTACCAGACCTTAATTTCTTTGAGGATCTGGGGCTGGGATAACCACGTATGTTGTTAGCAGGTGGCATCTCACAGATGCTACAAATCTGCCTGTTCCTTCATATCAGGTTTCCATAGGCTGTTTCCATAGGCTGATCTGTCCTCACAAGATTTAGCACAGGGATATCCGTTGAAAATGTCACTTTCATGAGTTACTTTAAGCTTTCCTGGGGCAATCTCTCCATATCAACTCATCATTGCTTGCTTAGTAACTCATTTGGTCGTCAAAGACACCCCATGTCATCGTGGGCAAGACTTGTCTCGGAAGAGAGAACACTAGGTTGCTCTCTGAGGTGCAGGAACCTTAGGACTCTGCCTGTCACCCACCTGATCATCTACTTGTTTATATCACTGGCAAACAAAGCATCAAGTCTTTATGGTAAGAAGCATTTTTATCTCTAATTTTAATGAAGTTGGAAGTTCCTACTTCTTGCTCCATGGTTTTAACTGAGGGAGGGAATTTAGAAGAAAGAGGGAGAGATGGATAGATAGATAGATAGATAGATAGATAGATAGATAGATAGATAGATAGATAGATAGATAGATAGATAGATGGACGGACGGACGGACGGACGGATGGATAGATAGATAGATAGATAGATAGATAGGTAGACAGACAGATAGACAGAAGATAGATTAATAGATAGAATGAGGGATGGGACAACAAAGTAGATGCCTCTCATCTCCGTGGCGATTCTCTGGGTGTGGAAATACTTCCCAAGTGTTTCACAGACCTAACAGAGTATTTTAATAGGGAAACCCGGAGTCCAGTTTTACCATGGAATCCAAGGGGGTGCTGAGGTCCAGTTCAATCTTTAGTGGTATAGTATCCCTAGTAGTTTCCTGATGGATGGTGTGACCCTTAGAAACACAACAAGTCTCTTAGAAGTTATGCTCATATAACAATTTACCCTAAGCTCAGCAGGTTAAATTAGCACTTACTTATTACTTCTCTGTCTACAAGTCAGGAGTCCAGGTGGTTCTGGGTGTGCAGTAAAATCACTATGAGCCTTGGCTACTGCCATCTTCATGCAAAAGGGATGCTGGGGCTCCAGTCATGTTCTCAGGAAGTTACTAGAAAAAATATCATTCCTTACACACTGTGGCTGTGCTCAAGACACTCTTTAATCCCAGGTCAAGAGCACAAGTCCATCAGGAAACTTACTAATTTTCATTGTGAATATAATTTCCTGGAAAGAAGTTGCATCTGCAAAGCTGGTGGAGTAGAGCCTCAAAAATATGCAGATGTCACATCTGTAGGAACTGACTCTAATCCCCCCCCCCGAGATAAGGTTACTTGCCCCAACACTGTTTATGAAAAGATATGGGGATGAGCTCTTCAAATACAGAAAGGAAGTGGAAATGAGTTCCTCCAATGCGGGTAAGTTAAGATCCTCAAGAAGTAGCTCAGCCATGAGCTGACTATAAGCAGGAACATACCAATCAGACGTAGGGGAGACTAAAACCCCAATCAGGTTCACAGAAACTAGGCTAACCAATAAGGAAACACCAGTTTTCTTGGGATTGCCCAAATTCATAAATACCCACTGATCCTGGCAGCCATCTTTGGCTCCCTTGCCCCTCCTGGACTCCACGTGTCTGAGTTCCTTTCAGCTCCCTTGCCCCTCACTGATTCCATGTCTTCCTTATCCCTTGTGGACTTCGTGTCCATGACCTCTTTTCTCCTCCTGCCCCATAAACTCTGCCTTAATCCTCTCCACATGTTCTGGTCACAATCTTCGACTCCAGAATATAAGAACCTAGATATAAAATCCCGTAACAATTCTGGGGGTCTTTAGGTTCCAGAGGTCATGGGTCTAGGGAGATGGCTTGGAAGTAAAGTAGGGCAGTTCCCACGATCAGTTTCAGAAATTGCCACGTTCCAGCCAAGGAGGAAGAATTTTACCAAAGGGCCTGGCTATGGATAACTAGTGAACACCTGATATCAGTAGGGTGGGGGGCACTTGAAGAAGCTCTAACCTTCATTTCCCAGCTGGGACTGAGCTGGAAGAGTCTCATCCAATGCAAGATCAACAATATTTTGAGATCTGCCTGTTTTTCTCCTTACTCTCCTTTTGGATTTTACATAGGTCTGTTGGAATAATAGAATTCAATAAGACAACCTAGGAAACGAGTCCATTTCAAGGCGCTAGAGAGGAGAGTCATAAAAAATAATCTTGACCTCCAGTTTCCAGTCAAACATAGCTCCAGGTAATAAAGGCAGGCAGAAAAAGCCAGCTAAACACACAGCTGTCTACGTTACAATCCCCAGATGATCTGCAAGGATCTAGGAGAACTCACCCAGACACATCCTAATTCTTAGCTCCTTCTTGAGAGTCATGTGGACAGAAATGCCAAGTAAGACGTGGATCAGTACATTGCTGTTCAATTGCTCTGTAATGACCTCAATGGAGGTCAGCAATGGAGGTCATCTGTAAACCAAATCTTCCTCTCCTTTTGATACTTCTATCTGTCTCATGACTATTTTTAAGTTCATTTGTGTACACTGTACACAGGATTTCTCCACCTTCACCAGTGTCAGAAAAGAGAAAGTCAAGGTCTATGATCTAAAGAGTCTTATTAGAACAGAGAGCGTTAGGGGCCATGGTTTGGCCTAGAGGGAGGAAAACATTCAGATGCAAAGACAGCTAAACGTAGGGAGAGAGAGCTACCATCACCACATGTTGGTGTCCATTGCCCACCTACAGATTGACTGGTGTTGAGAAACTGAGTTGAATTCAAGAAGACTCAGGGGACTGGGGGCTCCAAACTCATGCAGTTCAGGAGTGCCTGGCAGCATCCTGGGAAGCCATTGGTCAGGGACAGCTCAGTGTATAGAGTCCATGTAGGATGTGATGTTGAAACAAAACAGAACATACAAGGATTCCCTATCACTATATATCAAAATCACCCATCCATTTTTCCCGAGTTACTTTGCCTTTACATGATTGAAAACCAATCTCTTAAATGAAGTTCCCTTCCTGATCCATTATACCCACGGAACACCTGTGTCGCACTCTTCTGTCTGTGGCTGTGAGGCAATACTGAGACACGATCAACTCAAGGGAGAAAGAGAGATTTATGGGGCCTACGGTTCTAGAGGAGGAAATGCCGTTCGGGAATCACATAGGAGAATGAAATGTCTGGAAGCAGAAGCAGGAGACCAGCTGAGGTCACCTCAGCCATCATGATGCAGAAAGAGCCAGAGCAAACCGAGAGGAAGCAGGATCTACCGAACCTCAAGGTCCTGTCCCCATGGACGCGCCTTCCTCCAGGAAGCTTCCACCCCTTAAAGATGCCACAGATTCCCCACACTTCAACACCAGAGAAGGATGCAAGCACATGAGCATGTGGGGGCAACTCACATTCACACCGTGGCACTCAGCCAGCAGATTCTCCTATCCAAGACCCCACCCTCACCCACAAAATGCCAAAGATAGATTTTTGCTTCTCTCCTCAAACTGTGGTCTGTGGATTCTGTGCATGATGAGCCCCTGGAGAGGCTGTGAGGGAAGCACCCCTTTCATGAAGCCACAGAATTTGGGAAGCTCAGATTGAATCCAGGCTCTGCACAAAGCTAACATCTGATGTCTCCGAGTGTGTGGATCTTACCCCATGAAGAGGTCTATAATCCCTGACTGCAAACTTGAACCACATGTGATACCTTCATTAAATATCTGCGCTTCAGCCCAAGGAGGTTCTGGCATAGCTGGCCCCTGCGCAGCCAGATTATAAATTAATATTCTCTCCTCTATTAGCTGTAGTCAGGCATTTTACAAAACTCCTCCACCCTGGCTGGAATGTGGCTATTCCCAGGACCAACCATGGACTTATCGCACTAGACCCTTGAACTCCTCACCCTAGTGACATCTAGCATGACTATGCTTTTCTATAATCTCTTCATTCCTTCACTTGATGCCCTACTGCCCTACTGCCCTCACAACCCTCAGTAAATTCTGAAAACCTCATGGAGATAGAGGCTTGCTCTCATCCAGTGACTCTGCATAATTTTCTTCCCATCCTCCTCTCATGGCGGCTGTCTCCCTAGGTTCATTGCCTTCAGGCTGTCTCTTCTGCTTTAAGGCTCTCCCACCTTAAGGCTAAACTACGGTTCTCCTGGCCACCAGGTCCTAGGCTCTAATAAAATTCATATTTCCTGAGACTCTTCCTTCTGTTAGCTTTTCTTTATCAATTGACCTCTTCCAACCTTACACATTTGCATGCACTCACTCTTAATTCCCTGACAGATATAACACCCTCCTCATTTTATAGGAGGATATTGAGGCATTGGAAGGTAGTGATATTGAACTGATGAGTTAAAAAAAAAATCCAGGAATGAGTCCAGATCTAAAGGATTCCAAAATCTACACTTTTAAAATTTTTAAATTTTTAAAAATTATTGATTTTTTAAAAAATTAATTAAGAATTATTGTGTGTTGCCAATAAATCCATGACCAAATGGCTAATAAGGGAATAAGAGGTTTTCATTTGGCTCATGATAGTCTGGCTATAGTTCCGTGTCCAGCTCGGCAGGACATCATATCCATTCTACAGGACAACTGAAAGAAGGACAATCCTACTTGCCAGACCAGCATGTTTGGTCAAGTATACCAAAGGATGCCAACCTCCTCAACCATCTTACACACCCACCGGGGGACTAGTCCCCCCCATCAACTGGACGTTTCTCCTATGGGATTGTTCAGGTTTAACTCAACTACATATTCTCTATGAATGTGCCCTGTTATAGTTACTCTTAACTATTGCTGTGAGAGAGCACCCAAAGTCAAGCAACTTAAGGCAAAAGGGGAGATTTATTCAGCTTATGGTTCCAGAGAGGAGATACAGTTTCTCATGGCGGAGGAGGCATGGCTGGCTGGCTGAAGCTGGGGGAGGCTAAGTCACTGCAGCCATCTTAGAGGCTGAGAGCTACAAGACTGCTTGCTGCAAAGGCAGACTTCTCCTGGAGGTAGGGTGGGACTAATCCACCTCAAGGCCCACCCCTTGTGACTGCCTTCCTCCAGCAAGGCTCCACCTCTCAAGGTGCCATGACCTTGCCAAATACATGAGACTGTAGGGACACATTCCAAACCATGACATGCCCAAAGCTCAAATCTTCAATTGTCAGTTAAGTTGACCCCTGTATCTAACTATGAGGGTCTATGTATTCCAGGCTGGCCTTGAACTCAGGATGTAGCCTTAAACTTGTGATGCTCCGGCTTCCATCTCCCGAGGGCTGAGGCTGCAAGCATGCATCGACATGCAGCATTTACACAGTGTTGGGAACAAAGTCCGGAGCACTGTGCACGTTAGCCAAGCCCTCGACTCACTGAGCTTCCTACCCAGTGATGAATTTTTATTTTTAATTACAAATAATCATTGATTATGCTGATACAGTCCGGTGGGACATTTTGACATATGTATCTGTTATGGCACAAGCAAATGGGTCTGACTAAGCATCTCTCACCTCTTGCCCTTCCCAGCCCTTTGCACTGAAACCATTTGAAACCCACTCAGCAGTTTTGCAACATACTAAATTAGAGTTAACTCCAGTTCTTGACTGTGTCATAGGTCCCCTGACCTCATTTCTGCTAATGGGAACTTTATTCCCTTTCGCCCCCATTCCCCATTCCCTCTCTTTCCTTTGGTACCCAACATTTCATTCTCCACTATCAATTTGAACGTGTCAAGTTCACCTCTGAGCAATGCTCCGTGATTGTCTGCATGTGACTAGCTTCTTTCACATAATCTTAGGGCGAAAAGCCCACTCGCAAGTGTCAGAGAAAATATTTGCAAGTCACACAACAGATAAGTAATTCTTCAGTAACACATACCAAGAATCCAACTACTTGACAAGAAAACTCAATTAAATGTGTGTACCAAGTTTTGGCAAGATGGCTCATGGGCGAAGCATCTCCTGCCAAGTCCGAAAACCTGATTTGATCCCAAGTGCCCACATGGTAAAAGGAGAGAACTTACTCACAAAAGTTGTCCTCTCATATGCACACCTGTGGCACATGCACCAATAAACACACACACACACACACACACACACACACACACACAGACTGGTGTGTGCAGACAGAAGTCACCACCCCTTATTTCAGTCCTGGGATTTGAGCTGTGTGAGCTGAGCGAGATACTAATGCTTCAGGTCTTCCTCAAAATACCCACCCCTCTCCCCGTCTCTGATCCTAGTGGCTCACAGTAAGCTAATAGGAGAAGAGACACCCCTAAGCATCATTGAAGTTTGATTCTCTCAACATCACCATGACTGGAACCATTATGACTAACTATTCACCCCACACGGGAGCTAGTTTTCAAAACCCTGAAGTTGCAAAGACCACAGCCATGGCCCATCCTGAAACTGGTCTCTTCCAGTTTGGATACCTGCAGAGCTAATGACCCACTGACTGGAGTTTAGGCTTTTGAAAGCTGAGTTCCAACAGCAAACTTTCATCTCCGAGATAGCAGCCTGTCTCTAATGAATTTTTTATTTGTGTACTCATTGCTTTTCTGAGATTTGAAAGGAACACTCATGTTTTTAATATTAAAAAAAATAAAGCTTTAAATCAGGACCCAGTCCAGTGGCAAACTGCTTAGATTTACTACCTCCAGGAATGATTCAGCCACAGAGAAGTCCTACTTTGAAATAAAGGGGAGATGACTCAATAGGGAAGAGTCGACTGGGCCACGGGCATGTTTCTTCTGCTTTTTCTAAATCTTTTGTGAGCAGAGAGGTAAAATATTCATGGAGAACTTGGAAGGTCTGTCATGAGGATTCTCAAGCTCACCCATCTGACAGCCGAGCCCCTCCCTGCTTTCCAGACTTGACTGCACCTCTGCTCTCTGTTCTGGAAGCCCATTCTTTGCTCCTGGACGTTCAGAACAGAAGCAGAAAATGTCTCATGGAGTAAGACATCTGAACATCACTCAAAAGAGACCACCTGGGCCTCGAGACTACAGAATGCCCATGGTGGGCTCTGTCCAATTTCCGGGCACCATTCATTGACTCATCCCTGAAAGGGCATGCGACCGGATAGCAGAAAAGACACCAAGATGTGAAGCTAACTGTGCTGTAGAGACAGAAAGAAGAGTAAACATGAGCAACAGCAAAAAGGCTCTGGAAAAATATACAATGACATATCTTGATAAACACTTGGAAAATATTTGGTAATGGGTATGAGATGCATGGAATGCCGCACAGAAAGAGGTTACAGCTCGTTGAATCCAACCCTTTGCTTGCGATGTATTTGGTGTGAATTACCTGTCAGGACTCTGAAGTGTCCTTCACAGGATCACCTATTGGAGCATTTGGTCCTCAACTGGGGTGACATTGAAAGCTGGGGAACCTGTGGGCAGCAGGACTCAGCTGCCAGAGGTAGGTTACCAGGAGTATGTCTTTAAGGGTTGACATCCAATCCCACATTGGGCCTGAGCTTTCCCCATCCTGTGTACTGTGGCTGTAAGACAATGCAAGGTTCTACCAAGCCATTCTACACAGCCACCATGTCTTCTCCACCATGAGGAACTGAGCGGGTGACTGAGATCCCAGAAACCTTCCCTTCTTCAACCTGCCTCTGTTCAGGGTTTCGTCACAACAAGTAGAAGACGAATACATCATATAAACACACATGTGCAATTATGGGTCTTGGAGGTATAGTAACCAGTTCTGAATCCCAGTTCTGGGTGTATTTGCAGCCTAACATGAGCTTTAGTTCTGTAGTTAACTGCACGTAGTGGCCCACGCCTGTCATCTCAGCACTCGGAGGTAGAGGCAAGGGAACCAGATGTTCAAGTCAGCCTGGGCTTTATAAGACCCTGTGTCTGAAAAAAGATCAAAATCTAAAGGAGGAGGAAAAGGAAAAGTAGGAAGAGACAATGAGAAGGAGAGTGAGGAGAAGGGAAAGGAAGGACTCACAGTGTCGTTGGAGAATTGAATACTTAACTATTTTTCTTTGTCTCTTCTGTCCTGTCTACTCTAACTCAAATGTATTTCTCCACACTTTCACTGGGGGTAGAATTTTTTTATCATTTCAGCCAAGTCCTAGAAAGTTCAAGAATTGTTCACCTCTGTACTTGTTAATGTGTGGATTAACAAACATAAGGTTGGCTATGAAGGCTTTGAGTATCATATTCACCTCCAATTTATTTAGTCTCTGAAGTTTGACTGTGTGTATATGTAGTGTATAGCGTGTAGAGTATGTGTGTATGATGTGTGTTTGTGTGTATGATGTGTGTGTGTGTGTGTGTGTGTGTGTGGTATGTGATACTGGTGGTGGCAGTGTGTGTGTGTGTGTGTGTGTGTGTGTGTGTGTATGTATCTTACCCAACTCGTAAAAGCCTTCATAAGAAACGTATGTGCTCCCTGGAAGGTTCCAAAGGCAGACTTTTATTTTTCTATAGAATTCGACTACCCCAAGCCATTTAGGGGCCACCAGTGGAACAGCCCACCCACATACACACCTGTATGGTGGGCACATCTTAACTGCATGCGCCCCCTCCCACATCCTCTGAGCCATACGTTGGCAGGAATTCTTCCTCCATTGTGTCTCATGGCCTTCCTCTCTCTCTCTCTCTCTCTCTCTCTCTCTCTCTCTCTCTCTCTCTCTCTCTCCACTCAGGAATCAGACCAAGCCTGACTATGGCTCGCTCTGACTGCAGACTAGCTCTGACTGACTGCGGGCTAGCTCTGACTGACTGCGGACTAGCTCTGACTGACTGTGGACTAGCTCTGACTGCGGACTAGCTCTGACTGTGGACTAGCTCTGACTGACTGCGGACTAGCTCTGACTGACTGCGGACTAGCTCTGACTGACTGCGGACTAGCTCTGACTGACTGCGGACTAGCTCTGACTGACTGCGGACTAGCTCTGACTGACTGCGGACTAGCTCTGACTGACTGCGGACTAGCTCTGACTGACTGCGGACTAGCTCTGACTGACTGCAGGCTAGCTCTGACTGACTGCAGGCTAGCTCTGTACCCTGCTCATCAACCTCTCCCCCAAAGTCTACAGCAAGGGATCCACACTCTGCCATGTGGGCCTCAGCTCTCCCCAGAGTCCTCACCATTGTCTCTCTGTGATGTTATCATCTCTTCTGATAAACGACATGCTGCCTCCATGTCCCCTTTGGAACTTTTTCTTGGAGAGAAGCTGCTGCACCTGCGTCCTCTTGACTCTTCCGAGCCTTAATGCTATAGAGAGGTCAGAATGTTGCAGGTCGAGAATAAGCTTATCTTCGGCCGTCTTTAGCCCCTTTGACAGCCAGCTGTTACCCACCTCTGTATGTGACCTAACATCCTGGTGACCATCAGGTACATTCCTGGTTTCCACCACCAAAAGGCTATGACTGAAATTAGATAGCATCTAAATCCTATGACAGAGATTTCCTGCTTTGCCTTAATTTTCTTCTCTGATGTCTCTACCGATGTATCTTTCCTTTGTTCATTGTTAAAAAATCTTAAAACTATCACCACAGAGGAACCTCTGGAATTTGGGGCAACAACGTGAGGCTATCTTCCTAGGCCATTGTCACTCATACTTTACTCCAGAATAAACCATCTTTTCTTCTTTGAGGTGACAACTGTGTTTCTTGTGTTAAACAAACCCTAGCGCCTGAGACCTTTCCGTGGGTGGTGGCTGGTTCTCAGTGTCCCACAGCCCTCCTGCCCCATGGTGGTCTGCAACCAGAATGACCACTAGCCACCGAACAAGAAGACTCTCGAAGCAGCTGTGCTATGCAAATGTCCCACAGGGAGCCCTTTGCCTGATTCCCACAAGTGTCTGCATATCAGGGGTCATGCCCCTTCATACAGCCTGCAGAATGAGCAAGAGGATTCAATGTATAGCAAGCAGAAGTACGAGAGAAAATTACCAAATAGCAGATAAATAGCAAAACATGAAGCTGGGGGCTTGCCCACAACCAGCGGAAATGACCACGGGACCCCCCAGAAGCAGTCGGCCAGAGTTCCCCAGCTAGAGGCCCTTGCAGATCAAAGCATTCTCTCCACAGATGGGTTTCTGTCCTACTTGGTGTCAACTTTGACGTCTGGTGGATAGGTGTCACTTAGGGTTGACAGATACAGTTCTGGGCACTTTGTGGAGAAATAGTGGTTGAGTCAAGCCCAGAGTGAAGGCCCAGTCCATGATGGGCGAAAGCAGTAAATAAGATGGAGGGAACTGGTTGAGAACATTGGCATCTCTGTACGCTTAGCCAGACGTGCTGGTCTGCAACCAAGGATCATCCCTTTCTCAGCCATCATGTGGATGTGCCGTGGCCAGCTCCCTTGGTCCTTGGTGTTGATGTGGGCTATTCGGCCAAGCTAGACACAGAACTGCAACTAGACTGTTGTAACAGAGAATAAAACCCTTGTTCCCTTCAGCTGCTCTGTCGTGATTTTATTAACAACCTTGCAGGCTAACTGCAACCGCTCCTGACCAACTGTTCCTACCATAGACATTTTTATATCTCACAAGTGGAACGGTAGCTGAAGTACCTACGGGAAGGTGCTTTGGAGTGCTTTGCTTTACCCAGCAGTGTGCAAGAACGCAGTGGTTTTACTCTAGCAGTTTACTCTTCCACTGTTGCTGCCGCCAACCGTCCCAAACTGTTTTCAACGTCCTCCTTTCTCCTCCTCAAAGTGTTGAGGGGTGGTCAGCCCACCCCTGAGTGAGGGATCAGCAAGGACCCTGCGAGACAGCTTGAAAATGAAGGGTGGGGGCAACCCTAATTCCACAGCCAAAACTTCCCAGTGAGTCCAAACAGCACATGATAACTTCCCACTATCACACACCTTATAGTCCTACCCAGTGGGTGACTGTTAGTGGGGTGTCTCTTCTCGATCAAGGATCAAACCCCAGTTTTGTCACTGAGCCATGGGGTGACCTAAGCTGTCACCTAAGGTAAGAATGGACTAAATGAAGCCGTATCATTTCCCAGGATGCAGAGAAAACAAGATGGAGCAATGGATAAACTCATTAGCACCATGTCTCACGTATACCCCGGGGAGCAACACAAGGTTTGCTATCATTCTCATGAATATTCTTGTTCCAATTGCTCTTCTACGCCTTATGCATTGGGACGGGACCCTCCAAGTGCACCCTGGCACTCCTGCCATGGAGGGGCGAGGCAGGCAGAATATTTGTGAATTCTCCTCCAGCTCGTTGGCTCCGTGGCTGCTCGTCTGGCTCTGTGGCATAACTCTCCACCAAGACAATGTGTTTCTACTGACAAATTTCCAATGTAATAGGGGAAAATTGAAGGAAATAAATAAAAAAGTGCTATGGCTGAAAATGATTGCTGGGGGACTGGAAGAACCTCCATTGCAACTCCAAAAGCATGTCCAAGATATGAGGCGTTTGAGGCGTCTCTGGGCTGGGAAGAGGGGAGCAAAGAAGAACACACAGCTGGAGCCCTGTGAGCCACTTGCGGGTCCTGGGCTCAGCCCTCCTGAAAATGAGCTAATTCCCAGTTGAACAATCAGGTAAAGGATTCTAGGTAGCATTGGACTTTCCATGAGCCTCAGTTTCTACATCTAGAAAATGGGGAAGACACAGATAACACATCCCTAGATTGGAAACCTCAAACCCCCAATGCTTTTAAAACATGTTACACTTCAAAGGCTGACAGCAGGCTATGGCAAAGGAAAACTTTATGTTGGAACCTTCCTGCATGCAGAAAACTATGGGAAATATTTGCATGGAATTACCTTCGCACTATGTGAACCTAAAGCATGAAGTGGGGGGGCAGCCAGATGACTCAGCAGGTAAAGGTACTTAAGTGAAAACTAGACCTAAATGTGTTCTACAAAGCCCACCAGGTGGAAAGGAGAGAACTGACTTCAGGAAAAGTTGTCCCCTGACTTCCATACATGTGACTTGTTCTCTCTCTCTCTCTCTCTCTCTCTCTCTCTCTCTCTCTCGCTTTCTCCTTCTCTCTCTCTCTAAAACAAATAAGGAAGATATCAAAAACCCATAAATGAATGTTATGTTTGGATTTGGATTCTATTTCCAAGATATCTCATTTATGCATTTGCAATTATTCTGAAATCTGGGTGAAGGGGGGGAATCTGAAACTCAAAGCTCTTCTGATTTCTACTAAGGGACCTTCAGCCTGCAATGACATGGATTTCTTAGGTGGGTGAAAGATGTCAGGCATGACATAAGGAAAGCCGTGTTTGGCTGGACACCTGGCTTTGTTTTGTATGCTTTAGAATCATCATTACTTAAAGGGGTGGAATGTGTCAGGGAAACACTCGTGACGCATGGATACTAATCCACAAGTGATATACAGTCCATGGATAAGGGATGAAGGCAAAGGAATTCTGTACACTGTGGAACCAATCTCAGCAGTGGAGAAGAATAAATAATTAGTAAGGACTAGAGATGATTTCAAAAATACATAAATAAAAAATCCAGACACCAAAGATTCATATTGTGTAATTCCAGTCAACATGGCCCTGCTGCCCTGGGCCTCCGGTTTAGTGGTGCCTTTTTACTACAGGATTGTGGGTGATTGAGATCAACTAGGAAGGTAACAAGGGGGCTATCAGCACTGTGAGCTGAGTTCAGTCTTTATTAGCGTAGGGTCAGGCAGATGGGTGACTTTGGGCAATATGGTGATTACAAACTTTTCATTTTCCTATATATGAACTGTCTCTGAAAGAATTTCCTCGGTGTGTCAGTTAGTTTCAGGTGTCAACTCAGCTGCTGAGAAGTGAGCCTTTCAGCACATCTGTGAGGCATAATCTAGTTGAGGCAAGCCTGTGATTGTTTTAATGACATTAGCGATGTGGGAAGACCAAGCTCATATCGGGTGGAGTTATTTCCTGGGCAGGCGAATATGGTAGAAAGAGAACTAGTTGGAATTTAGCAGACTGGAAAGCTGGAAAGCAAATGTCACCTTGGTCCTCCTGCTTCTGTTTATACTGTGAATGGCGATTAGGCTGTTTTCTTGGTTCCTGTTACCATATGACTTCACCTGTTGTGACAAATTGTAGCCTGAAATTCTGAGCTTAAATAAAAATCCTCTTGCTCTCCTAAACTGTTTGGGCCATGCCCTTACTGAACGAAAGGAATTGGAAGTGGAGATAAGGCATTTCCAAAATCTATCAGTCCTCAGTTCTTGGAAGAATCGATTCTTAGAAGAAGGAAACATAGATGGTCGGAATGCCACCCCAGGAGTTAGGGAAAGACTAGTGTGGTGGAGCCCCCATTTAAATCCAGCACAGTCATTCTGTGTAACAGGATCAGCATAGTCCATCAGTGGACACTCTTGTAGAATAAAACAGTCATAATTTGCACCCAAGTTCACAAAGGGTTCAAAACCGTTCACATGCTGCTGATTATAAATATACCTGTATTCAAATAACATACCAAGACCTTCACTGAAAGTTTAGGAGCATGTGGGACTACGTCACTCTATTAGTCACTGTTCTCGCTGCCGTGAAAAAAAAAATCCGCATAAAAGCAGTTTGGGGGAGAAAGTTGTCATGGTTAGGCACAGGTTTGACAGTCAAGGATTTGAGCTCTGGGCACATTTGTAGAGAATTAGTGATTGAGTTAGGCCCAGAGCGATCCTGCAGGAGATTGTCTAGCTGATGGGGAAGGCCCAGCCCATAGTGGGTGGGACTAGGCCCTGGAATAAAATACAGACATCTGGTTGAGAGAGTCAGCATCCTTGTATCTACTTGGCCAAACATGCTTGTCTGGCAAGTAAGGATTGTCCCTCTCTCAGCCATTATGTAGAGATGGTGTGACCAGTTCCCTTGGCCCTGGTGTTGGTGTGTGCTCTCCTGTCAAGCTGGAATAAGAACTGTAACCAGGAATCATAAGAGAAAATAAATCCCTTGTTCCCTTAAGCTGCTTGATGGTCATTTATCAGCAACCATGCAGGCGGACTGCAACAGAAGGGTTAATTTTGGCTCATGGCTTAAGGTTCCATCCATCATGGAGAGGAACCAGGCCACAAGGTCGCTGGTCACGTGACATCCACAGTCAGGAAACAGAGAGGGCTGAATGCTGGGGCTCACTTTCTCCTTTGAGTTTAGTCCAGGATCCCAGTCTATGGAAAGGGGCCACCCACATGTGAGATGGGTCTTCCCACCTCTATTAACCTAATCCAAAGAATTCATCTCAGGTAAACCAAGCACTTTGTTCTACAGTGCTCTTAAATCCCTTCAAGTTGGCAATCAATATTAAATATTCCAGGGACTCTACCCTACAACAGAACAATGATAGGAAAGTCAACCTGGAAAAGTGTGAAAAGATTCACAACCGACAGAGAGATGGCGCTTCTACACGATTCAGAGCTCTACATTCTCTGGACAACTTACTTGGCTCTGAGCCTATACCATTAAAAACATCATATTTTCACACAGATTATAAGACAAACTTTCCCAAAATGAGTTAACTCATTAACTAAGGAGATTTCTCAGTAGATTTGTTATATTAAAAAGACACTGTTCTCACTATGCTAATCAACTATGTTGTACTAAAACTCCATGTAGATTAATTAAATGCATTACTTGCCAAAAGGAATGTGATGTCTATACACCCCTCCCAACACACAGACACACAGATACACACACACACACACACACTGTTATCCTAACAGAAGGACGCAAATTACACAATATCTTTCCTTGCAAAACTGGATTCTTCAATTCTCAGTAATTTGATTTGAAACAGCACTGCTTCAATAGAATGGTGTCCTGGTGCCTTGTATTTATTCATAGCACCTCTTCCTGCAGGCTGCCAGTCCTGCCCCCAACACTATATGCCTAATCCTGTGTGTATTTATGTAGAGTCCACTTCCCCGGGCATGTCATCATTGTAAGCACTTCCAGGTACGACTGCAACCATTCACTAATAATGGAGAATATCGTAAAGCCCCTGGCATCCCGTTGGTGCTACGTGCAGAACAGCAATTCTGGCTTCAGAGAATCCTTGGAAGCATTGCTGTTCATACACACGAACACAGGAAACATCAATCACAGCGTTTCTGAAGCATGTCACCAACGACTAGAGAGTAGATGGAAATATGAGCAGGAAAGAAGGTTTTCTCCCATTCAGAAGAGAAACGAAAAGCAAGACATTGTATGAAGTATCAATACTGGCATTTAAAGGGATGAGAAGTGACGTGGAGCTGAGCTGAACTGGATTTGAATGTGGATTTGCCATTTTCCAGGTTACATGCTCTTAGACATTTTCTTCTGAACTCTAGTTCCCTGCATCAGAAAATAGGGGCTGACATGATAGCTCAGTGAACAAGGTGCCTGTGGGCAAACTTGGAAACCCATGTTCAATCCCCAGAACCCATGTGACGGGAGAGAACTGACTTCTCAGAGTTGCCCTCCAACCTCCGCATAACTGTACTCGCTCTCTCCATCTGTCTCTCAAATAAATAAATAAGAAAAATAAAAAAAAAATGACACAAGGGCAGTCACCGTAAGCCCCAAATAGGCACTGAGAGTTAGGACACAGTGCACAAACCATGCAGAAGTGACATCAGATTCTCAGAGAAAACCATGGCCACAGTTCACAGTCTCTTTGTAGGTTATGACTTGGCATTTCCTTGGTGGAATGCCTTCATGATGTAGAGATGCCGCTGAGTCTGGGGAATTCACCAATCCTCAGGGGAGGCAAGAGCAGGGTACGTTGGTGTGTTGAGTCAGAAGTCGGAGAGTGCAAGGAGAGGAAGAGGGACGAACCAGTTGGTCAGGTTTGCGGGTTTGGTATGGGCATGTCATGCTGTACGTTTGTGTCCCTGTCTGCTGTTGATGACCAGCCATTCTTGAAAAGTGAAGTAAACACTAACGGCTCATATGAAGGGTATATGCAAATACTGTAAGCGGTGCTCTGGGAAGCAGCGAGTTCTGGCCGGGAGAGGCAAACATGACATTATTCAAATTCCATCCAATATTGTTCACTCATGTATTTCGCTGCTTGAATATTCATTACAGACCAGAGTGGGCTATAAAGTGAAGGATATAGATAGATAAAAAGATAGTGTTGCAACTTTCCCTGGGTTGAAGCACAGACAGAGTGAAGAAACCATCCATCTAAGACTAACTTGGCAGGCCAAAGAGTTTATTGCAGTTGCTAATAGAAGCATGAGTGAGGGGCTACTCACAGGAACACGGTGAGGGGTCACTCACAGGAGCATGGTTAGGGGCTATTACAGGAGCATGGTGAGGGGCTATTTCAGGAGCATGGTGAGGGGCTATAGTAGGGGTCTCTTACAGGACCACAGATGAGGAGTTAATGTATAGTTACCTACAGGAGCATGGGTAAAGGGTCCTTACAGGGGTTAATTTAGGGGTTACTGTAGGGGTACCTACACAAATATAACTAACTTGGGCAGCTGCATATCTGCATAGCCTCTCCAAGAATGTTTGCTGATTCATGAAAACTTCCTCTCCTGGGCACTCTGGAAACTCCCAGCACCTCACACGCTGAGGAGGGGCTCCACCAGCCGACATGAGGGGGGAGGGGCTCCACCAGCCGACATGAGGGGGGGAGGGGCTCCATCAGCTGGCATGAGGGGGGAGGACTCCATCAGCAGAGGTAAGGGTAGGAAAGTGATGACTGGAATCTCAGGAGAGGATGTGAGGGATGATGGTGCTCCCTACTTCTTTGAGGGGATGTCAATAGCCCAGTCTTTGCAAGATTCCATGTGGATAATACTGCTGCTCTGAGTTCACAATAGTAATGATTATATCATGGCCAGAGGACAGAGTTCCACTGTGGTAAGTACATAAGTAAGTGCTGGATGGAGTGAAGGATGGATGGATGGATGGCTGGCTGGATGGATGGATGGATGGATGGATGGATGGATGGATGGATGGGTGAATGGGTAAATGGATGAATGGATGGGTGGATGGATGGATGGATGGATGGATGGATGGATGGATGGATGGATTGATGGGTGGGTGGGTGAATGGGTGAATGGGTGGATGGATGGGTGGATTTATGGATGGATGGATGGATGATGGATGGATAATGGATGGATGGATGGATGGATGGATGGATGGATGGGTGGTTGGGTAGATGGGATGGTTGGATGGGTAGATGAGATGGATGGATGGGTGCATGGGTGGATGGGTAGATGGGATACATGGATGAATGGATAGGTGGATGGAATAGAGGGGTGGGTGGGATGAATGGGTGAGTAAATGGGTGGATAGGATGGATGGATGGATGGATAGGGGTGGATGGGTGGATGGGATGCATGGATAAACGGATGGGTGGATGGAATGGATGGGCAGGTGGATGGTGGATAGGGTGGATGGATGGATGAGTGGGATGGATGGATGCATGGATGGGTAGATGAATGGGTGGATGGATGTATGGATGGAATGGATGGAAAGATAGGCATAATCTTTACTTTAAAAGGAAAAGAAACCCACACAAAAGCCTGGGTTTTCATGACCATCTAAAATATACTCTTCAGTTCAACCTTTCATGTTTCAGCTAATATCAGTGAAAACTAAAAGGCAATTTTTCTCATACCTGGATCATCTGTCATAAACAAAGACCAGGATATGGGTCAAAACAATTAATACTTTGTGTTTAAATTTTCATCTTAAAGATGAGAGCGTACAAATATTAACCATTTTTAAAATAATGTTTCAAGTTAATTTTTGGTACTTGGTACCAAATTGATATTTGGTACTATGTCTTGTGATCAAATGTCTCCTTCATCAGATAAAGAAGGTACATCATGGTTTGAATGTGAATTTTTCCTATAGACTCGCATGTTTGGATACTGACCATCAGCTAGTGGTCTTGTATGGGAAGGTTGTAGAAACTTTAGGCAGTGAAGCTGGAGGAAGTCTATCACTGGGAGCGGGCCTTAAGGTCTTCTTTTTCCTCCTCCTTCTCCTGCCTCCTCTTCATCCCTCCTGCCTCCTTTTCATCCTTCCTCCTCCTGCCTCTTCCTCTATCCTCCCTTGTTTTCATTCCTCCTCCTCCTCCCTCCTTCTTCTTCCTCCTCCTCCTGCTCCTCTTCTTCATCTCCTTCTTTCTCTCTCCCTCCTACCCTCCTTCTCTCCCTTCCTCTTTTTCTCTCTCTTCCTAAACAATGCTGCAAGATAATAACCGCTTCCTCCTCCCACTACCATGCCTTCAGTACCTGCTGTGGTGTGTTCCCAGCCATGATGGACTGCACTGCCTCTGAATCTGTAAGCCAAATAAGTTAGGTTGTTTATGCTAAATAAGTTAAATATACTGATCACAATAACAGAAGGATAAGAAGAACAATAAGTCTTACCTTTTACTGAAATGCTTAATGTCATCATAGCATAGCGATTGATAATCATAATAATGATGTTTATTTTGATATGGAAAATCATTAAAATATTTACTACACATAGAACAGAAAAGTAATTCACTTCTTATCATTACAATCCATATATTATTTAAACAACATAAATAATAGCATTGTTATGTAAATAAAATACAGAATAACTTGCTTATGGGAATCCAAGGCAAGTTATCTTTCTTCTTCCAAATACTGAAGATTAATGTCTATCAGGAACTTGAAAATACTTGTGAGATTAAAGCACACACTCTTCTACCCAGTGTTTGGTCCACACAAACAAGGCTTTGTGTTATAGTAGAGGCAGGGCTTACACAAATATGTTCAAAGCATATTAAGGTTAGAAGATGGTGTGGTATCTAATGAAAACTGTAAGTGGAGAGAGCTCTGCCTACCACATTCCTTGCTGGTTGGGTCTGTACTGCCTTCTCCCTTTCTGCCTGGAGGGTCACATGCAATTTCAGGTACCCCACCCCACCCTGGGCACCATGGGTGAGTCAGGGCCACAGCTGGTGTGGTCTCAGCTGAGGGAAAAGCCAGATTGGGAGAGTAAAAGCTTGAAGTAGACAAAGATGAGGAAAAGATTGCATGTGACATCACTCAGTTTCTTTCTTTTCTTTACTCCACCCCATCTCCCTTTTCATTGTACAAGAGGGAGGTTCCCATTAACCAGAACCACCATCAATCATTTGGACTGGCCAGAAGGGAAATGCCATGATGTTGGGAGGAGTTCTGAATACATCCAATGCCAAACAGGCAAAGGTGTTTTAAGAACATGTTTCCGATTATACTGCTGATTGAACAAGGCATATCTATCTCTTGGGCCAGTAAGATGCTTCCATGGGTGTAGATGTTTGCATGTGAACCTGGTGACCTGATATTTATCTCCACAGCCACATGATGATAAGAGAAAGCTCCTTATTCTCTGACCTCAACGTACGAACTATGTTTACTTGCTCACTGTCTTTCAAATAGTTTACTTATTTATGAGAAAAGAAAGCGAGACAGAGAGAGAAAGAGAGAGAGAGAAAGAGAGAAAGAGAGAGAGAGAATATCAGGCTAGCATACCATATATGTGGAAGTCAGAAGATAACTTTGGGAAGTCAGTCCTCCCCCGAGGATCAAATTAGGGCTCAGGGTTTGCAAACAGGCACCTTACCTTTTGAGCTGTCTTGCCAGCCTATCAAATGTAATGTTTTGTTTTCGATTCATATCCATCTCTATGTGATACATCCTCTTCTCTGAGCTTCACTGAGTGCTTGCTATGCTATATTAGGGCTACAGTTAAGTAACCCTATAGTTAGATTCTGCTTTTCCTGTTTGGGAACAACGGAGGCTCTAATTATGAAGGATTGTGGTACGTGGATAAGACATCCCAGGTGTGCAAGCTTGCAAGTGGAAGCCCATGGCCAAGGGTCCTATCCTGACCCAGGGGGGCAGGTACTGAACTAAGGGTGCTCAGCAGAGGACTGCCCCGTGACCCAGCGAGGATCCTCTGCTCTGATCCCTGTGCGACTGGCTCCCCCCCACCCCCCATGGGTTGCTTTGGAAGTGGCCACATGGAAACCAGGCAGGCTGTCAGGGTTGGCTTCCCTGTGCACAGTAAGTCCACCCAGAGCAAACGGCAAACAAAGCGGGTCTGAGCATTGCAGGCTTAATGGGAAACGCCAGCCATCTGTGTGTGCTCCTTCATTGGCAAGCATTAAACAGCGCCGTAAAGATCCAGAGGAATTATGGAAATGGGTGTTAACATTAAAATCAGAGAACAATTAGAACGTTTCACTGCATAATGGTTTGGCAGGAACGGGGAGCAAGCGGGAATTTCCAGCCTTGTGATTTATTGGTCACAGGTTGCCTGATTTTTTTCTTTTTTCTTTTAGATTCTCAAGGGCCAGGAAGACGTGTGGGGAGAAGGGGAAGCTCTTGAGCCGAGATGACAATACGATCGAAAAGGACCATGGTTAGAAACTTGCTCCGTCTTTGTGTGCTTCCTGGCGACCCTTCTCAGAGCTGTGCTACATCAGCATTTACGCAATGCCAACCTGGAGCCTCATCCAGGGAAATGGAGAGCTGGAGCGCAGAGAAGCCTCTGTGCAATGCTCCCGCGTCTCTGTCAGGGAAAGTGCATCGCGTTTGCTGGTAATTAGAGCTCCCTCGGATATCAGAGACGCGCTGCTCACTGCTGACACGGCCCACAGTGCTTTGTAAGTAAACACCATATTGCAGTAGACACGCAATTAATTACACGACACTCCAATTAAACACGTTCAAAACAGAAGTGGGGTAGGGAAAAGGTACCAGAGCCCCATTGCCCAAACTCTTCCCCTACCCCCACTTTTTTTTAATCCTCTAAGAAATAATAAATGATCCGACTCGCGAATGTCACAGAGCCATTTCCAGGCATCTCTTGGCGTGAAGCCTGCAGCTGTGATGGCCTCTGGGAATTCATTAGGTGCAGCACTCAAAGCTGCTTCCACAGACACCCCACTGGATGACTTCCTTGGCTATCAGAGCATATATTGCTGCAAGTCCTGCCTCCATTCTTCACCTGTCCAGCATCCCAGGCTAACCTACTGTAGATTCTAACTCTTCTCTGCTCACACGTGCGCCTGTCTTCGGAAAATGACTGACAAGAGGCAAATGTCCTCAAAAATGTTTAAAAAGTTCTGCATACCTGCATGCCCCAGTGATCCTAATCAATCATCAAAAATGCCATGGCTGCTTGTGCAATAGCCCAGACTCTATGCCACTGGAAGGGGGGGTCACATTTTGAAAGTAAAGTGTCCCCCACAGGTTTGTGTGTTTACATCCTCAGCTGCTGTTAAGGTTTGGAAAGATTGTGGCCCCTTCAAGGAGGTGGAACCTTGTTGGAGGAAGGATGTCACAGGGGACAGGCCTTGGAGTTGGTTAGTCCGACCCTGCTTCCTCTAGTACACTGCTCTTGCAGTCTGTAGCTTTCTGTCTTTGCCTCCAAGATGATGGGCATGACCTGACCCGCCTCCAGCTTCTGTCGCCCACCATGCCTTCTGCCGTGAGACTCCCACCTTAATGGACTATGTCTCTCCTCTGGAACTGTAAGACAAACAAATCTCTCTTTTCACCCCTTGGGTTGCTTTGCTTTGAATCTCATGGTGGTAAAGAAGAGTAACTTTGATGGCTGTAGAATCTTCAAAGACTGTGGTTTCAAGTTCTTATCACCATGCTCCAAGTCAGTCCACCCACCATGCCTTCCCTGCCATGACGGACTGTATTTATTGAAACTTTGAATCAAAATCAATCCTTCCTTTCTCGTGCTGCTCAGTGGTGGAATCTACATTGCAGAACATTCCATAGGCTGTGGATTGATTTTTTTCCAGGGAGACTGTACATTATCTTATTTGCTTCCTGACTCTGTTCTCCTCTCTTGCTAGCTTACAGCTTTTCTCCTGAGTCCCTCACAAAGTGAATCACTTGCCAGGAATAAAAAGCTCCACTTCTGCAGAACCCAGTTGAAGTCGGCCAGCATATCTTAAACCCAGGGTTTAAGCCAAGAACAGTAAACTTTTAATTAAGGCAGACATTTCAAAGTCCACAGTAGAGGGAACGTTTTGCAAGCAGCTTATGTCCACTGAGTCTGAAGAGTGGAAAGCCTTTGGAGAAAGGCACAAAATTTTGAAAGAAAGAGAGAAATTCCAGAAAAATTACCATGAAGTTTACTGGCATTAGAAAGAGGCACCAAGGCTTCCCAGAGCTGGTTGTCACTGAGATTTGACTTTGACAGGCACAAGCAACAGACATCGGAAGTGTCATCATGAGCTAGACATGATGGTGAAGCAGGAGGGCTGCAAGTGCCAGGGCTGCCTGGGATTCAGAGTTTAACTGGGGTAACTTGGTGAGACCCTGGCTAGAAATAAGGAAGACGAAAGTAGGAAGAAGAAGCATTAACTCCAAGACTGGTATGATGCTTGCATAGCATGCACCAAACCCTTGCTTTAATCCTCTGAGAGAAAAGTAGAACAGGAGAGAGGAGGAGGAGGAAAAGTAAGGGGGATGAAAAAGAAGAACAAAAAAGGAAGAAGAGAAGTAATAGAAGAAGAAGGAGGAAAAAAGAGGAAGAGAAAGGAAGGAGCAAGGGGAAGAGGAAGAAAAGGAAGAGGAGGAGGAGACAGAAAGGAGAAAAAGCCAGCAAGAAGAGAAGAAGGGGATAGGAGGGAAGGAAGAGATGGAGGAGTGAAAAGACAAGGAAGACGAGGAATGAGAAAGAATAGACAATACTTACCTGGCAGGGGAGATACCATGATCACGAAGGTGGTTTTCCCAGGGCTAGGCTTATCCATTGCACTCCGGATGTGCTGACCCCTGCGATTTCCCCAAATGTGGGAAACTCGACTGCATAATTTGTGGTAGTGGGGGACTGCGTTCGCGCTCTCCCCTGAAAAAAAAAAAGAAAGAATAGACAAAGAGAAATAATAGACAAAGAGAAAGAATAGACAAAGAGGAAGAAGAGGGAAATAAGAAAAAAAGGAGGAGGAGGAGGAAGAAATAGTTATGCCCTGAAAAAGTAAGGTGATCGTTAGGGCTGAAGTAATCATAATAGGACTTTGCATGATCTGCGCAATTACCAACATATCATTGAACCCCCAAAATCTAGCATAGATCACAGGCACTAGGATTCTTAGAGGCAAGGGATTAACAGCCACAATAGTGTTCCTATACTAAAAAGGGAACACAAAAAAGAACTCTAGGCAATGCCACTGAGTCCTTACACCTCATCAGAGAAGAGGACCCAGAGGGAAGTTTGACATGCACACTAAAGGATGCTCCAGGAATGGGGGGGAGAGAACTGGGAGAAAGGGAGGGGGAAAGGAAGGGAAAGGGGGGAGGGAGCAAGGGGATCCAGGAAGGGGTGGAGGGAGGGAGGGGAATGGGGTACTTATCAACTTTGTATGAGTGGAAGAAATAAATAAAAAAAAGTAAGGTGATCATTTATATGAAGAAAAAACACAGACAATATCTACTAAATACCTACTGTATGGCAAACATCACACATTTGTAAGATACATTTCAATCTTTTTAAAATTACTACAGAGTATTTTATATTATCATATATATATATATGGAAAAAAGCTTAATTAAAAAGGTTAGACCACTCAACCAACCAACATCCTTCAACTAGCAGCTGGTGGAAATGGACAGTCAGAAGCCCTGACAGACTACAATCAGGAGAATGACGAGATTAGGAAGGCTCAGGGATGTGCGAGAGTGGATGTCCTCATAACTCCGAGTCCCGGAAGCCAGAAAGTGAACCCGATGAAAGACTGGCATGTGCACCTGTGAAGGGTCCAAGTGGGCACAGAGAGAAGCCAAAGACATTGCTCAGGCCCCTTTGCTCTGCTTTCTGTGCCGAAGTCTGGCAGCTTCTACTGGGAGAACTAATAACGTAACAAATGAAACTATTGCTCAGTTTCATTAAAAATAAATCTGATAAGATGGGCAGAATTGAATTAGCCATTCTCAATAGAGTTCTTGTTATTGGAGCAAGTGGAATATTCTCTCTAATAGAATAAGTCCTGGTTCGTTTTGGCCAGCCCCAGCCTCTCCTTACTGCAGATTTGGTCTCCAGTTTTTGGCTCTGGGCATGCCCATGTTAATGCTAGTGTCCATGGGTCAGCATAATGGATCAGCATGCGAGATCTGGCCAGAGTACTGGATAGATCAGCATGACAGATGCACGGGCCTCTGTTACCCTTGGCAAATGAGATCTGGCCTCCCCTCCAAGGAAGTCAGATTTAGAGCCCTAGAGCTTGAGAGAGAGGAGAGGGAGAGAGATCGCCCTTGTTCTGGGGAGGGTGAGGTTGGGCTCAAAGCCTGTGATAGCTGTGCTTAGAGTCAGGAATGAGAGCAGAAAAAAAAAAAAAAACAGACAGACATTCAGCATGTCTGCTTGTTTTGGCTGACTCCTGCTGAAGCAAATGCCAGCAATATTTCTACTCCTTGCACTGGCTGAAGCTCAAGGGCTTGAGACTGAATAGCAAAGAGAACATGCAGGTATTTTTCTGGATACCCACACACACAGGCATTTATCAATGATTCATATACATCATCCCCACCAATAAAAATAAAGAGATGACATACAGTTTACTGAATGTACATAGAAAGAATAAAGAGGGTTGGGGATGCAGCTCTGCCAGGAGTGCCCTTGCCTGGCATGCCTGAAGAAGCTGTGGTTTCCATCCCTGCAAGTGCACAAAGCAGGTGGAGTGGTGGGAACCTGCAAACCCAGGGTTTGGAGGTGAAGGCAAGAGGACCAGAAGTTCAAGCCCATCTGTCATGGTTTGAAAGTGAGTTGTCCGCCACAGGCTCCTGTGTTTGAATCCTTTGTCAATGTCTGGGAAGGTCATGGCGCTTTAGTTAGGTGGAGCCTTGCTGGAGGAAGCCATGTCACAGGGCTTGGACCATGAGGCTGGTTAGCCCCGCCCACCCCGCTTCCACTATCATTTGGTTCTTGCAGTTTGCAGTCTGCTCTCACAGCCTCCATTAGGATGTGACTTAAGACTTCTTCAGCTTCTGCTGCCTCCCATGCCTTTTTTGTGCTATAATGGACTATATCTCCCTTCTGGAACCAAATCCAAATAAATTTACTTTTCTCCTCATAAGCAGCTTGAGTTTGAGCAGCTGAAAGAGTAACTAAGACACCATCCTCAGTTACATAACAACTTCAAGACCAGCCTGGATAACATGAGACCTTGTTATAGAACCCTCTCCTCCTGTGTCCCACCCAAAGAAAAAGACAAAGAAAAGAAAAGCAAAAGTGAAGAAATTGACAGCAGATGTAGAATGATATGGAGAAATATTTAATTAATAATGAAAATAAGTTTCTAATGATGCAACCAATTGCTTTTTAGAGGTGGATTGCAAAGTTGTGCAGCAAACATGGAATATAAGCATGTGTGTCCTTTTAGTCTTCTGATGCAGATGAGAAGAGTGTGTGTGAGTTTTGTGTGTAGGTATACGTAAGTTTATGCATGTGGGTTTGTATGAGTGTGAATGTATGTGTGCTTATGCAAGTATGTATGTGCATGAGTGTGTGTGCTTGAGATTTGTTGTATAAGTTTTGTGAGTGTTTGTGTGATTTGTGTATGAGTTTGTGTGATTGTATGTATGTAGTTGTATGAGCAACTTTGTGTGAGGACGGTGAAGTGTGCATATATGCATAACTGTGTACGAATCTGAGATTCTGTGTTGGTATGAAGAGTGTGAAAATCTGTCAGTATGTGTGTCTCATTGTGAGAGCTTGTAAGAGATTTGTATGAATGTGTGTGCACTTGTGAAGAGGAAAGTAAATTAAAACACTTATGAACCAAGTATGCCTCATCTAGGGATGTGAGGGATGACGAGGAGACTGCAGTTTCTGCCCAGCACCCCTGCCCATCTCATTGAGTGAAACCCCCCTTCTGTGCACTGTCTGCTGGCACGGAGCCCAGGTGCAGGGCGCACTGTTTCTTGAGATGGGCTCTGCTTTGAATTCTTCATTCTATCAAGGTAAGATTCTGTCACAATAGCAGCAAGATTTGAGCAAGGAAAGGAAGAAAACCACATATTGGGTACAAAATTCAATTTTTGAATTATTTTTAAATTTATTTTTCCATTTCCATGTGTGGGTGGGTGCATTGTATTTGCCTATTTTGTATATGTGTGCAGTACATATGTACATGTGTGTGCATGTATGTGGAAACAGGAGGGTGATATTGGATTTTGGAGACAGAATTCCTCTACATGGTTGAAAGTACTGGAAATATAGCTCAGTAGGGAAGTACTTGCCTTGTGTGCATGAATTCTGAGTTCCATCTCCAGCACAAACACACACACACACACACACACACACACACACACACACACATACACACACACATATCACACCACACACATGTACATGAAAAACCCCTATACATACAACACAAAAACACATCAAAGAAACAAAACCCTGAAATGTTTAATCCAATGCAAGACCCAGGCATGGAACTTGTAATAAATGTAATCATGATGATATATTGGGGATGATGACCATGAAGCTATTAACAATATCGTGTTTGGGCTAGGAAGATGGTTCAGGGGTTAAAGCCTTTTGCCTCACAAGAAAAAGAACCTGAGTTCAGATCCCCAGATCCTATGTTAAAATGTGAGGTGGAAATGGAGGCAGTCTGTAATTTTGGCTCTGGAAAGCAGAGCCTGAGAACCTCCAGAGAAAAGCATTAAGGGGCAGAATAATCTAAGTTGATTCACAATGTCATCTTTGGACCTGAATAGGAACACGCACATTCAAGTGGAGAAGGGGGAGGAAGGGATGGAGAGAGAGAAACAGAGAGAGAGAGAGAGAGAGAGAGAGAGAGAGAGAGAGAGAGAGAGAGAAGAGGGAGGGAGAGAGAGAGAGAGAGAGAGAAGAGGGAGGGAGAGAGAGGTAGGAAGAGCCCCAGGGAGGATTTCATGCATTGCAGTTTTCATTCAGCCTTTTTTACCAACCCTGCAAGGAAAGTGCTGACAGGATCACATGCTTTATATAGATGGGAAAACTGCTTCACAGGTAAGTGAGGTGTTCAAGAAAATGGGGCTACTCAGTGAAAAGACAGTGGCTTGAACCTCCCATCCCACCACTAAGTCAGAGTGTAGAATTTAGCAGTTGTTCCCTTCAGAACCTCGGACAGCTCACTTCTCCCAGACAGCTCGGAATTAGCTTCTACCCAACATTTAGTGTTTATTTCCTTTGCGTTATGCAATGAAAGTTTTAAGCTTTCAGTAACTCGTCCAGCTTTTCGTTTTCAGTAATTCAGACCTAGGGGAGATCATTTCATTATAGGCAACTTATGGGAAAACTCACTGTTTCAAAATGTGAAAAGTCTCTCACCATCCATAATTGTGTGTGTGTGGGGGGGGTGTAAGGTGACATTTTTCAGTGTAAGCTATCACCCTGCACAGTCAAGAAAGGTGCCTAGATTTTTTACAAGGCCCCGTGCATGCAATCATACCAGTGAGAAGCCAGAAATGGACATTTTCCACACCCACACCCTAACCACACTGAAATGATTTTCTTGATTCACATCTTTGTGGGTTTGGATTGGTTGATAGTATTTATTTCTGAGCTGGGAGTAAACCATCAGTGGGTTAGCCAGCTCCAAGAAGCAAGTCTTTGACTCTCTCTTTGCTCTTCTTCTGCCCGTGAAACACCTGATCTGGTTTTCACGTGTCTGTCTTTCTGGCTTCTGGAATATGACTTTCAGAGTTGCTGGAAATAATCACAGCCTTCCTCTGGTGCAGAGAAATCAAATGCAAGGGTAACTGTTCTCTCAGCTCCCTTCCAAATCTACACAGCCTAACTGCTGTTAGGTATTGCTTTGTATTCTGTTAAGATGCAATGTGGCTTTGAACGGAATAACCAAGGAAGTAGAGAGAGAGAGAGAAAAGAGACACTCAAGTGCTGTTCTCCTGTGAAAACCTCACTGAGCTGGCAAAATTCATAAAATGATATTGCAAAATAGCCCCTGGCACGTGTCATTTGCAGCAATTTCTTCTCCCTGTCACAGGCTCCTTTCTCCTGCCATGCATAAAGTATACCCTGTCTACTTCTGCAGGAAGAAATGCGTCTTTCCGGAAGGCTGATCAGAAAAATAGCGCTTGCTATATTGGTTAATTGCAATCCACAAGGGCTTCTTAAGCACCTCAAAGTGCACATGGGGTTTTGCAAGTCTGATGGGAGTGGCTGGTCTATAACAATGAATCAAAGGGGGAAAAAGTGGAATCCATCACTCCCCAGCTAAGGCACACTAAATATTTTTCAGCTTCTTTGGCTGTGATCATATTAAAATCTCCATCAAATAACTAGAATAAAGAAGAAAAAGGATCGATGGTGTTAAGGGAAAACTTCTCATTTTGGTTATGTAAGGATAAACATTAAGCCATGTATGATGGTTTCTGTACGTGAGGGTATTGAATATGGACACAGAAGATCGGAATCCCCTCAGTTAGTAAGAGCTCTACAGCCAAGGGTAAATCAATTCAACCTCTCTGGGTCTTGGTGTAATTATACTAGATAATTAGGGAAAGTCCTGATCTCAAGTGCTTTTGTTTGTCAATGAGAGCATTTAGTTCTACACACACATTTACATACACTCACTCACCAAACATATATATATATATATGACAGATATATATGTATACACACACATATTGAACTGCCTTGCACTGAGCATTGAAGGAATAGGCAAGATTCCCAATCATATAGCTTGTGTTCAAGTAGAGGAGACAAACAATGAATAAGTCAAAGTAACTGGAACAAATAGCTTCAGTAGGAGCAAGTATTAGGAGGGGTCACACATGCATCGACGGATGGCAGAGATGGGTTGGCATGGGCAGCGGTAGAGACCAGCCATGCATTCAGTCTGTGTCACCTGATGATCAAGAGAAATGAATTTTAATGGGGCTGGTATGTGCCTCCCACCAGCCTTTTGGAATTGTGTGAGGGAATTTGCTAGATAACTGACATTGTAAAACAAACTATTTTATTATAAATTACTTTTCGATTCTCTTTTATGTCTAGGTACTTACCATTTCCAGAATGGATCAGCTATATCCATTATTTATGAACCTCGCTTCAGGAGTGTGAAAAGGGAGTTAGAAATTATTTTTAAATGGAGGAGACATCAAGTCTAGCAGGACTGGAACACAATGACCGAGGCCACAGCAGCCAGACCAGCGTGGCAGCTGGAGCCGTCGTGCCATGGTCTGTCTTTAGTTGTAAGATGATAAATCATTATCAAGAAGCAAATTCCTACAGGGAGTCATGAGAACAAATGTAAAAGTATAATTTAGAATGATCATATTCCCAGGTGCTTGCGTCAGTTCAGATGCTGTAGCAGAATCTCATCCATGGGGTGAATTAACCCCAAACATTTCTCTTTTTTGTCTTAATTTTCAAAGGCCAAAGTCAGAGATCAGTGTCATGGTAGCTCCTGGTCAGTCAGAAGACCTGGTCCACAGCAGATGATGTCATAATCTATACAGGTGGATAAAATCAGGGATGCTCTTTGTCGACTTGCTACCTGCCAGTCAGGTTGCCTGGCAACTGAGGTTTACCCCTCTCTCAGTAGCCTCCATGGATATGGTGTAGTTGGTTCCCTTGGCTCTTGATTTTGGTATGAATATCCCTGCCAAGTTGGCTTATGTTACCCAGAAGCTTAAGAAAGAATAATAACCCCTTTGTTCCCCTCAGCTCTTTGGTTAGGAATTTATCAGCAGGTGCAGACAAACTGCAGCAGTGTGTGTGTTGCAGGAAGGCAAACTGTTCTTCTCTCTTCACTTCTTTGTAAGCCATCCATTCTCATGCCTTGCTGTAACCCTGCTGGCTCCTCTAAGCACCTGCCTCCAAACACCATTCTATCATAGATTAGGGCTTTAATGCATTAATTATTTGGGGACATGCACATCTAGCTCATAGCATCAGCTTAGGTAGCAATCCTCTGATTTCCTGCATCATGCACATGGCACATACATATTAATCTGCCTGTCTAGAAATACACATTTATACTCAAAGGCCAGGCATCCCCAGGGTTTGTGGAACCACCTTCTTCTTACTCAACCAGGTTGGAGAATGCCTGTGAGTGAGCATCCTAATCTATGCAGGTGAATGACCCACAACCTGAGCCAACTGGGACCAATCAGAGATGCTCTCAGGATTTCCCAAGTAACCATGGAGGGATGTGGGCATCTTCCCGCGAGGAACAACGAAGAGTTGTGAGGTTCAAGAACTGATGAGGGTTTTTTCCACATACAGAGAAGGCCCATGGGAAGGGAAAGACTGACATTGGTATACAATGAGTCTCTCTCTCTCTCTCTCTCTCTCTCTCTCTCTCTCTCTCTCTCTCTCTCTCTTACATTAGTCATTAGTCATTTACTGATATTTTCCATGCTAGACACCACATTGCAGAATTGGTACACATGTCAGCCATGTGTGATAAGTGTTGTAAGCATCCTGCTCAGATGTGGAAGGGACTAAAAAAGTTTTGTCATCGATGGTGGTGTTGTAAGCCATGGGAGTGCTTGATATCTGCTTTGGGGTTTCATGGGAGTGGGGACAGTGGTTGCTGTAGTTTCACTGTTCTTGACAGGCCACCTCTTTTGCACCCCTCCACCCCACCAGAAATAACCATAACCAAATTCCCACAACCTGTGAAGACTACTTTATAGTGGACAAAGGAAATTTTGCAGATGTGATTGAAGGTCTTGGGATGGAAGAGATTGTACCCAGGAACTCCTGTAAGAGAGATATGGAAGCATAAGAGTCATAGAAAGAATGATTTGGAAATTTCTCTGTGTTAGCTTATATGATAGCAAGGTAGATACAGCCAAAGGATGTAGGAACCCCCAGAAACTGTTTCCCTTCTAGAGATTCTGGAAGAATCTCAACCCTGATAGCTTTAGTTTAGATTTGTTCCAGTCGTCTGATCCCCAGAACTATAGGAGATAAGTGCAAGTGATGGATGAGTGATAATGTGCTAGGAAATAATGCAGGTGGGTACCCCCCACCCCACTGTCTAATATGCCATGAAAAGCAGAGCCCTTGCCCCTTATAAACTAGTCAAACAAAATGATCGGTCCCAGAAAGTGCTAAGCAGAAATAACAGATGGAGAAAGTCAAAGACCTTCTCTCTGGGTGACTCGTGGGTACAGTTGTGTACTTGGATATGTCCAACAGTATTCCTGTTTCCTTCCATGATTCTAATTTCTATTTTAATCTCCAGCTGAGTTTCTATCCCTGTCCAGCAATGTCATCCTGCTGAATGAAGAGCATCCACATTCCAGGGCCTTCAGGGCTTGTAATGCCAGCAGGATGACCTTGTGGTCATTGTCTCTTGAGTCTTAATGATGTATGTCTAGACGGCTGTTCCAGGAAGATATGCTTCTCTGTCCCATACAGAAACTTTTTTAGCATCAATAAAAACTTCCTGAGTCATTCTTATTTGGTTATTCCAATGAGGAAGCTTCGTATGTCCAAGCAAGCTAGTTTAGCAAGAGTCTGAACTTAGAGTGATGGTGAATGATTGTCAACGTGGCAATATCTGGGGACATCTAGGAGACTTTGGAGACTTCTGAGGACATCTGGGAGACTTTCTAGAATGGGCTCACCGAGGTGGGAAAACTACCTAAATGTAGGTAACACCATGCCACGCACTGGGGTCCCAACTGGAATAAAAGTGAAGAAGTGAACTGAGTCTCGGTGTTCACCTGTCTCTGCTTTTTGACTGTGGATGGCACATGACCATGTCACGTGACCGGGCACCTCAGGATCTTGCCATCCCTTCTCCATCATGACAGCCTTTGTTCTTGAACTGTTTAGCCAATTAAATCAGTGCTTCCTTGAGTTCTTTTTCTCCCAATAACTCTTGGTTTCCTATCTGGTTCTTTCTGGGGTCCATAAATGCTGTCTGCACACCAGACTTCGAAGCGATGACAGTGAATAAGACTCCATCCCTGCTAAGAATTAAGGAGATCTCACTTCAGGGAACTATTACAATACAGTGTATTAATGCAACAACTCATGCATGAACATGCTTTGTGCAAGTTGACCTATTCAGATGCTTCGTGTGTGGATCATATACTCCATTTTGCAGGAGCTATCATTATAACTGTCTTACAAATGCAGAAACTGAGTCAGAGTTGAAACTCACACCAGCAGGTAAGGGATGGTGCCAGGACTGGTTTCCAACTGCGGAACATGGATTAATCACGGCAGTCTGTTAAATGCGACGATGGGAGAGAAACGGAGAGCCGCAGATGTACGTCATCGGCCAGCTTGGGAGGAAAAATAACGGGAGGAAGAGACAACTGGTTTGAGGTTTTCTGGCTGATTAAGAATTAATCAGGTGGGTAGAGACTGTGCTTCAGGCCAGGGAAAGGAAGCTGCAGGGAGTAACTCGTGGGAAGAGATGATAAACAGGGTTGGTTACTAAGCAAGAGAACCCACGGTGAATATGAAGCCCTGACTCCTGGGCCTCAGGCTCCGGGCAAGCGGGAGTTTCTCTGTTCTTGACCTTGATGCCTTTGCTGGCCGAGGTCATGATCACTTACCCTTGGCTGGCCATGGCCATGGTCACTTGCATAACATGTGATCTAACATTCTCCATGCCTAGCTCCTGGCAGTGTCTAATGACACACCCACAGAGGATTTCTCTGTGCAGTTGCATGTCTTCCCTGCCTGATTGCTTACTGCAGATCTCTCTCTCTCTCTCTCTCTCTCTCTCTCTCTCTGTCTCTTTATCTTTCCCTCTCTTTCTTCACTACAGGTTATTAAATCTCAACCGGGAAGAACAAGAGTAGATTTAGAATATCAAATAGTATCACACCACTCACTCCAACCTTTCTTCTCCTAGCTCAACAAAGGGCCATTTTCTTAGAGCTCCTTCTTTGCCTACTTTCTCCAGCTCACACCTTGGTCTGTGGAATTGCTCAGCAAATATTGAGTGAGCAGTTACTGTGATATAGGTACTGCAATTTTTGAGGACACAAAGACAAATGAAATATCACCCTCGCTCTCAGAGAGTTCACGATGTGAACTGAAAGAGGGGAAGAGAAAGATTATTAAGTAGCAGTGTGGCATGAGATGCAGGAGAAGGAACGGGAAGAGTGAGTGATTTCAACAAGATTGATCTTTTAAGGTTGGCGAGAGACCTCTGCTCCAGTTCATAAGCTACTGTTACCTTCTGCCAAAGGTCTTTCACACTGCTTCATGATACCCAGGCTGGGAAAATCATTGTGTGTGTGTGTGTGTGTGTGTGTGTGTGTGTGTGAATGTGAGCATATATGTGCATGGAAACCAGAGGTCAATGCCAAATATCTTCCTCAATTTCTTTTCATCATAGATAGATAAATGTATATGTGCTTATATATATGTATATACCTATCTACATAAATAGATATATATATGCACATATATATAGATAGATGATATGTATGTATCTATATAAATAGATGTATATATGTATATATACATGGGTAAGTAGGTAGATATATATGTGCATATATATGTGTGTATATATCTACCTACATTAATAGATTATATATGTATATATACATAGGTGGGTAGATAGATAGACAGACAAACAGATAGACAGGCCAATAGACAGACAGACAGACAGGTAGATACATAGACAGACAGACAAGCAGACAGACAGATGGACAGATAGATAGACATAAATAGATGGATAGATAAATAGATCAATAGACAGACAGACAGATAGATGATAGATAGATAGATAGCTGGATAGACAGAGAGACAGACAGACAGACAGATGTATCTTGCTGAACCTGGAGCATGGCTGGCTAATGAGTCCCAGGGCCTCTCCTGCCGCTTCCTCTCCTGCACTGGAAGTAGATGTGTGTTGACTACCTGGCCTTTCCGTGGGGTCTGGGGATTCAAACTCAAACCCTCACACACGCACGACAGCGCTTTTCCCACTCAGCCATCTCCCCAGCCTCACAGAGAATCTTCAAAGCTGAGGGAGGAAGAGATCTTGCTCCCACGGGGTAGTCCAGAAGCTTCTTTGCCTTCTACTTCTCGGTGCATCTCGCCAGCAATCCTTGTTGCTTCGCTATGGCTGCTGTGGCTTAGCTGCTGTAAACCTCCTGGAAACTCCAGATGCCCCTCAAAGACACGCTCCTCAGTTTGCGAGAGCCGCCTCCTCTGAGACTTGGGAGTTCAGAGGCTGCAGCTGTAGCTGAAAAGTACTCCCCCAGACCAGAGCCCAGCTCTGCAGGAGGCCTCCTACAAGATGTCACCAACCCCAAAATCTCCCCTTTGTTCCCCCAGCCCCGGGGTGGCAGTCACCCTGCGCTCTTGAACACTTACTGTTCTTTCTACCTTCCTAGCTCAATACCTAGCTGATAATTCTTGGTATTGAATTCTCTCTGTTAACTGATGAGAATTCTGTTTCGCACTTGGCCGTCCCTGGGGTGGGGTTTCAGAGGCTGAACTCATACTGCAAACAAGGAAAATGTCCTGGCTCCAAGGCTTCCAAGTGCGTCCAAGGGGACTGTGTTCCAGTCTGATCACACGGCCTTTGACAACAACCATGTGTCCCTGTGGTACAAGAGAAATAATAATATTGTAGACTTAGCAGGCAGAACTGCTTTTACCAACAAGTGTCTATTAATTGTCATGGCATTCACTTTGGATCCTAACCTTTCTATCACCACAATCTTAGATCTCTGAAAGAAAGATCCTCTTCCTACTTCACTGATAAGATCTCCAATGGACAGCCTTCCACGAGATCTTGTGTGTGTGTGTGTGTGTGTGTATGTGTGTGTGTGTGTGTGTGTGTGTGTGTGTAAAAGTCAATGGTCAAGGCAAGTTTGTGGCCCTTACAATCTTAGTCTGAAACCCAGGGGACATCTTACAGATGATCCTTAATCACTATCCCCTTTTGGCTCAAGAAGGAGATATATCTAAACTTGTACCACCCAGTTTGGGAGAACTTTGTAGTGACAGCTCATGAGGAAAACAACAGATACAATTAAGATGGAATAAAATTCCACACAGGAAAAAAATGCTGGTGACTTTGCAAAAGGACTGGAATCTTTGCCTGTTGCTACACAGAACCTAGAACAACATGCCTGCCATGGACACAGGCAACTAACTTCTCAGTACTTTCACAAAGTCTTACATATGACAAAACCCCACTGGTAAGTATAGCCATGCCATTTACAAAGTCTCTGCCCCAGCTGGATGTGCTAATTCCTAAAATCAACCTCACATCCCAAATCCCTGACCTCCCCATCCCAAAGACCTGGAGAGAGGACTGTTTTGTGCATGACATTCTTTCATCCTCACCCTATACTGCCTTACTTCCCTAGCAACTCCCTAGCAACATCTGATGGCCATAAAGATAGATAATTCCATCCACCATGCTATCCATGGATGCTCTCTTCTTGTGCTCCCTGACTTTAAGCGCTCTCTCTCTCTCTCTCTCTCTCTCTCTCTCTCTCTCCTCTGTTCTAGCATCTCCCACCTTAAAGCTAAGCAATGGTTCCTTTGGTCCTCAACTCTAATAAAACTCACAGTTTCTCCCCTTGTGTTGGCTTGGAGTTGGAATCAGAGACTCAGGGCTGGGACAATGGCTCAGATAGTAAAGAGCTTGCCTTGCAAGCATCAAGACTTTAGTTCAATCCTCAGAACCTGGGTTAAAAAAAACTAGGCATGTTTGCAAATGCTTGCAGTCTTGGTACTGGAGAGATAGAGACAGGCGAAACGATGTGACGTTCTTCAGGCAACCAGTCTTCTTGGAGAGGTTCAGGCGTGAGAGACTCTGTCTCAAAACAAAACAACAAGAAACAAATTGATCAGGTGATCTGGCCTCCACACACATGCACATGTTGCAGTTCGCCCGCATGGTTGCTGATACATGACCATCAAACAGCTTAAGGGAACAAGGGGTTTATTTTCTCTCACTATTACTGGTTACAGTTCTCAGTCCAGCTTGGCGGGAGAGCACGCACCAACACCAGGACCGAGGGAACTGGCCACACCATCACCACGTAATGGCTGAAAGAGGGACGATCCTTACGTGCCAGACCAGCATGTCTGGCCAAGTGTACACAAAGATGCCAACTCTCTCTACCAGCTCTGTATTTTATTCCAGGCCTAATCCCACCCACCTGGGCCTTCCCCATCAGCCAGATAATCTCCTGCAGGTTTGCTTAACTCCATCACTAATTCTCCACAAATGTGCCCAGAGCTCAAACCCTCAACTGTCAAGTTGACACCTGTGTCTGACTATGACAAGTATAAAAAATCTAAAGTATAGCTGCTCAAGGCATTTGAGCTGTACTATGCACAATAGCCATAGGGTAGAAGTTATCCTAACAGGCATATATGCATGAATAAAATATGTTCAAAAGAGGGGCTGGAGAGGTGGCTCAGGGGTTAAGCCTCTGCCTTGCAGGCGGAATGTCCTGAGTTCAGATCCTTGACCCCACGTATAGACGCCTGGTGGAAGCTGGGCGGCCTGCGCTTCTGGTCCTGGTAGGTGGAGCCTGTGAATCCCGGGGCAGAGTAAACAAGGAGGGGGTGGAGGCGTCCATGGTGGTTCCCGAATTCGTCCGTGGTTCTACACACACACACACAAAGACATACACACTGCACACATACACACATACACCGCACACACACACACACGCACACACACAATTGAATAAATAAGAAATAATAAAAAAATATGTTTAAAAGAAATTATGGATATTATTCATCTGCAAAGCACAGGGGTGGGACGTGCACACCAAATTGTCAAAGAGCCTGGAGAACATTCAACCAAGTGAAAGATGCACAAATCCACAAAGACAGAAAGATGGTTCCCAGAGCCAGAAGCTGGGTGGAAAGGTAATAAGATTATTGGATGAGGTCAGTTGAGTTTCCTTTTGGGGTGATGGAAATGTTTGGGGGTCACATGGAAGTGATGGGGACTATGTGGAGAGCAGATAGTGCTTTTATTGATATACAGATGTGTGTGTGAGCGTGTATGTCTCTGTGTGGGTATATATGTGTCTCTACATATGTGTATGTGTGTGTCTATGTGGATGTATGCGAGTGTCTGTGTATGAAATGTGCGTGTGTGTGTATGTGTCTGTGTGTGAGTAAGAGTGTCCGTGTGTGTGTATTAGAGTGTCTGTGTGAATGTGTGTGTATGTGAGTGTCTGTGTGTATTTGTGTGTGCATGTGAGTATCTAGGTGTATGTATGTGTCTGTGTGTGTGTGTGAATGTCTCTGTGTGTGTGAATATGTCTGTATACGTGTGAATGTCTGTGTGTATGTGAGTGTCTGTGTATGTGTGTGTGTGTTTGTGTGCATATGTCTGTGTCTTGTCTCTGTGTGTGTGTATGAGTGTCTGTGTGTGTGAACGTGTATGTGTGTATGTGAGTCTCTGTGTGTGTATTAGAGTGTGTGTGTGAATATATCTGAATGTGTATGTGAATGTTTGCATGTGTGTGTGTGTGTGCATGCACGTGCACACACACGTGCATAGACGTGCAGGTGTGAGTGCATGTGGGGCTCAAAGTGAGCATCGGAGGCGATGCGCCCAAGGATCCCTCCACCTCCCTGCCATGAGCTGGGTGTCTTCCTGCGGACTGGAGCTCACCAATAATTAACCTACTCTGGCTGAGCAGCGAGCCCAGAAAGATCTACCTGTTTGCAGCTCTCCGAGAGCTGGCGTTCCTAAGGTGCGTGCCACTCTTGGCTTCTTTAGCATGGGAGCTGGGGACAGACTCAGGTCCTCGTGTCTGTATAACAAATACTTTGCCAGCTGAGCCAGCTCTCTCTGGGCCCAGCTTGGATAATTTCAAATGGTTAATGTATCAGACCCATGAGATGGCTCAGTAAAGGTGTCTAAGTGGGAACCTGGTGTCCTCGCTTGGATCCCTGAAGCCCACATGGTGGATGGAATGGAAAGAACCAACGTTGGAAGTTGTCCTTTAGCCTCTACACACTCACAGCAGTTAGAGAGAGAGAGAGAGAGAGAAGGGAAGCTTCACGCTATGCAAATCAAGAGAGAAGAGAGGGTCGAGCTGGCAACAGAGCAGCCTCTCATGTCTACATCCCATTTTACCTTGTGCATCTCTCATTCTTGGTCCAAATTATAAAATCAGGTCAGAAGTTCTGGGAAAGAAAAAAAAAAAAAGACCAGAACTGCATCAAAGTTACTTTGTGCGTTGCTGTAATAAACTACCTTAAGAAACAAGGGTTTACTTGGGGGGGGGGGTCACAGTTTGAGGGTGTACTGTCCATTGGTAAGGGACGTGTGGTGGCTGGAATGTGAGGTCTGGATACTTGGTAACTGCTTCAGGTGGTGTTCAATTTTTTTTGGAGGGGTGGAGCTATGTTGATTTCTTTCGAGACAAGGACTCAGGTCACTCAGGCTGGCCTTCAACTCCGGGTCTTCCTGCTGCCATGTGCCAAGGGTTAAGCTGACAGACATGTGCCAACCGATTGGCATGTTCCAGCTGATTGGCATGTTCCAGCTGATTGGCATGTTCCAGCTGATTGGCATGTTCCAGCTGATTGGCATGTTCCAGCTGATTGGCATGTTCCAGCACGCATCTTCTTTCTACTTTCTGCCTTGGCCTGGGGTCTGGGGGGCTGGTGCCTCCCACTCCTCAATTAAAACTTTCTGAAAACACCCCACAGACGTTTGCAAAGGTCCGTCTCCTAGACAACTCCAAACCCTGCCAAGTCCCAGATCACAATTCACCATCACGTCCCTGTGGATTGCATGGAAGTGAAATTGGTCCGAAAATTTCAACCTCAAGTCCCTTGGTTGCATATACTAAACAAATCACCCTTGTTTCTTGCAATTCTTGGCAAGTTTAGCAAATAAAGCTTAAGCTCTGCATTTTAATAAAAATCCACTTGCCTCTTTTTCAATGAGAAGGAAAAGAAAGAAAAAAAAAATGGCCCGGGCGCTGGCATTTACAGCAGGCTTCTGCTTTTTATTTTATTCTCTTCCCTATTTCTTCTTCTCTGGAGAAGCCTGGGAAATTGGATTTTGAGTGTCGAAGACACAGTTCAAAAGTTCCATGCCCACTTGGCGGGGGAAGAATAACAGGGTTGAAGAAGTCTCACTCTACTGAGTTACATCAACTTTAGACGACTGAATCTGGAGCCCAGGGCTGCGAAACACTCAGCTGCTCCGCCTCTCCCCTCCAGACACATTTCCTCAGGAGCCTTTTAGGCTGAAGGGCTCCGTCCTCCTTGGCTTCCCTCTTCGATGACAGCATATGTTAACACAGGTGCTGGCCCACGAGTGTGCAACCTGCAGAACCGTGTCCCCAGGGCTGTCCCGTCTGGCTATTTACAACCAGTAAGGAAACGGAAGGGAGGGGAGGGAAGGAGAAGGAACGAAGGAAAAGAGGAGAGGAAGCAGAAAAGAAAGGAAAAGGGAGGGAAGGGGAGGGGAAGAGAGGGGGCGGAGCAAGCATAGGCCCTTGGAACTGGTTGCAATCAATTCTAGGACTCAAGACTGTGTAGGGCTTGGGGGTATCCATCAGAGGCAGTGGGCAGTGGTCCCAGAGGTCTATATAAATGAAGAAATTGGCTGTGAGAAAGCAATGAAGCCAGCTTCCTTAAGCTGCATTCAGAGCACACTTGGTTTTTGGTTGTTCCCTCGTTTGTTTATTTTGATTTTTTAATAATAACAAAGCACATATCCACTCACTTGGATTTTGTGCTGCTCACAGACTCACGGCAACATCTGCAGGAGGATTGATTTCTTTAGGTTGAAAACAAACCAACGGACCGAGAATCTTCATGATGGTATTGGCTGATGCCCCTTGGAGTTTATTTACTTAAGAAGTAGCAGGCCAGAAGCAGGAAGAATGTTCTAGAAAACAATAGGAAACACGCTAGGGAATGTGGTGTTAAAAACCTTCTTGCTCCAGTCTTTTTGGTGTGCATATGCATATGTGTGCACACACGTGTAGAGGTAAGAGACTGGTGTAGGGTGCCTTCCTTCATCACCGTTCACCTTAGTTTTTTGAGACCAGGTCTCTCGCTGAATCTGGAGCTCGCCATCTTGGTAAGACTGACTGTCCAGGATCCTCGACATCTTCCTGTCTCAAATTCTCCGGCATTGGGATGACACGGGAGCTGGGGGATCCGAACTTAGGTCCTTATTCTTGCACATCAAGCACTTTATCCACTGAGCCCTCTTCGCAGTCCCAAATTCCCACATTTTGAAACCGTTTCTTTTTTGACTCTGCAGTGTAATTTATAGTTTTATATGAAAGATTTAATTGTGTATGTCTTCCAGGTATGCCATAGCTGTTGATATACTTCCTACATTGACCACTGGTGATCAAAATCAACTTTCTTAATAGGTACCCTACCAGCAAGTAGAGTGCTATTTCTATGTGCATTGCATGTGTACACGTGTGTGTGCTTGCATGTGTATGTGTGTGCATGTGTATGCACATGTGTGTGCTTGTGTGTGCATGTGTATACACGTGTGTGTGTGTGCTCATGTGTGTGCATGTGTATGCACGTGTGTGTGCTCGTGTGTGCATGTGTATGCACGTGTGTGTGTGCTTGTGTGTGTGCATGTGTATGCATGTGTGTGTGCATGTGTGTGTGTGCTTGTGTGTGTGCATGTGTATGCACATGTGTGTGCTCGTGTGTGTGCATGTGTATGCATGTGTGTGCTTGTGTGTGTGCATGTGTATGCATGTGTGTGTGCTTGTGTGTGCGTATGTGTATGCATGTGTGTGTGCATGTGTATGCACATGTGTGTGCGTGTGTGTGCATGTGTATGCATGTGTGTGTGCTTGTGTGTGTGCATGTGTATGCATGTGTGTGTGCTTGTGTGTGTGTATGTGTATGCATGTGTGTGTGCATGTGTATGCACATGTGTGTGCGTGTGTGCATGTGTATGCATGTGTGTGTGCTTGTGTGTGTGCATGTGTATGCACATGTGTGTGCTTGTGTGTGCATGTGTATGCATGTGTGTGTGTGCTTGTGTGTGTGCATGTGTATGCATGTGTGTGTGCTTGTGTGTGTGCATATGTATGCATGTGTGTGTTTGCATGTGTATGTGTGTGCATGTGTATGCACATGTGTGTGCTTGTGTGTGCATGTGTATGCACGTGTGTGTGTGCTTGTGTGTGTGCATGTGTATGCATGTGTGTGTGCTTGTGTGTGTGCATGTGTATGCATGTGTGTGTGCTTGTGTGTGTGCATGTGTGTGTGTGCTTGTGTGTGTGCATGTGTATGCACGTGTGTGTGTGCTCGTGTGTGTGCATGTGTATGCATGTGTGTGTGCTTGTGTGTGTGCATGTGTATGCATGTGTGTGTGCTTGTGTGTGTGCTTGTGTGTGTGTATGTGTATGCATGTGTGTGTGCATGTGTATGCACATGTGTGTGCGTGTGTGTGCATGTGTATGCATGTGTGTGTGCTTGTGTGTGTGCATGTGTATGCATGTGTGTGTGCTTGTGTGTGTGTATGTGTATGCATGTGTGTGTGCTTGTGTGTGTGCATGTGTATGCATGTGTGTGTGTGCTTGTGTGTGTGCATGTGTATGCATGTGTGTGTGCTTGTGTGTGCATGTGTATGCATGTGTGTGTGCTTGTGTGTGTGCATGTGTATGCATGTGTGTGTGCTTGTGTGTGTGTATGTGTATGCATGTGTGTGTGCATGTGTATGCACATGTGTGTGCATGTGTGTGCATGTGTATGCATGTGTGTGTGCTTGTGTGTGTGCATGTGTATGCATGTGTGTGTGTGCTTGTGTGTGTGCATGTGTATGCATGTGTGTGTGCTTGTGTGTGCATGTGTATGCATGTGTGTGTGCTTGTGTGTGTGCATGTGTATGCACGTGTGTGTGTGCTTGTGTGTGTGCATGTGTATGCATGTGTGTGTGCGCGCACGTGCATGTACCTGTTGTGTGTATGTGTGCTCATGACGTCTAGAGGTCAACTTCGGGCAGGTATCTTTTTCAGAAGTTGTGTACCTTATTCTTTGAGACACGGTCTCCTCCGGGCATCTGTGGCTTACTGATTCAGCAAGGCCAACTGGCTTTCAAGCTCAATGGCTTCTTCCTGTCTCTACTTCCCCAGCACTGGGGATACCAGCGTGAACCACGGCGCCCAGTTTTACACGTGGTTCCTGGGTCTCCAGCTGAGGTGCTTATGAGACAAGTACTTCCCCAATGGAGCCATCTCCTCAGTTTCCAAAATATTTCTTTAAAATGCCACTCTCGACTCTTTGGAATATATCCTCGCTATGGTCGAATGTGTCCCCCCAAAACTCATGCTGTGGAGGTTTGACCCTCAATGGAGCAGTGCTGAGAGGTGGAGCCTCAGAAGAGAAAGTTGTCATTCTACCTGGTAGCCCAGGCTGAGCCCAGGAACAGAGTAACACCATCACCTCTGGATGCTTGTCATTCAGTGCAGAACGGTGTCTCTGCATCTCTCTGACTTGCTCTTCCGCCTTCTGAAGCAGTACACACAGCCAAAAGGCAGTTTCCAGAGGCGGAGACCCCAGCCCTGAGGCTTGTCGAACTCGCAAACTATAAGAAGAAAATTTTATATTTTATAATTCACCCAATCTCAGGTGTTCTGCCATAGCGGCACAAAAACAAATCAATACAAAAATTTGGAATATTGGGCCTACTGCTGACATTTTGAAGGACCTGTTACTTTAGTGGCTCCATGAGTCTATGTCCCAATGACACTCTTTTCTCCACAGTTATGTATCAAGTGGGTACGATGCATTGCTGTCAGCACATCTGAATAATACCTGTTATTGTCTGTGTATTTACTTATTCATCTACTTGATTGTTTTGTGCGTTATCATTAAGGTAGAGCCCACTGTGTTGTTCAGCTGACCCTGAACTTCTCATCCTTCTACTTCAGCCTCCTGAAAGCATGGAGGGAAGCAGGGATAAATACTCACTATGTTTGTAAAAGTAGAAAAAAATAAAATAAAAAAGAAAGCAATAAACGACTGCTGGGGGGTGGGAGTTGGGGAGAGACCCCCGTCCTCTGAGCAATCTTGAGGAGAAGCTGAGCAGTCCAACATTCTGCAGGAAGGTTTCCCCAGGATGCAACTAGCCTCAAGAGATGCTGCAGAGTCCCAGTATTCGAATTTCCACATGCCCCCCTCAAGTTGGGATGAACATTGGGTGATGTAGCTGCCTGTGATTCGCCCCTCTCCTCCTGTAAGCAACACACTAAGCTCATGGGTCCACCGAGTTGGTTTCTGGGGTAATGGGCACCATTGGTTTGCCATCAGATCTGGAGTAAAGAGGTGTTCGTGTGATGTCAGTCACAGAGTGCTGTCTGAAGGAATACATGCTCACTATCCAGAGAATACAACAGAACACAGAGAAAATTAAAATACACCAATATTTTTCCTGATTCAGAAAAAAAAACAACTTAATATTTTTAACCATACAGATTGTCCTGGCTTGTTACAGCAATAATGAGAAAATGATATGGTTTCAGATGAAGCACGTTCTTCCTTCGAGTCCCAGACATTTGAGCTTGCCGTGTAAAGGATTAAAAACATGACCTTGATTCATACATAATTTCTTAGAGAACTGATGAGATAATTCAGTGCTAAAGACCAATTTGACTCTCCCCAGGTAGTGCCTTGATGTCAACAGGAGCAGGTGAAAGTTGTTACTTTATTATTATTATTATTTTTTTACATCAAAGTGTTCCATTTCTGAAGTAGCATTCAGTAAGAGGCACTGAATGTAATTAGAGGTGACAGGCTTTTCTCCTGAAAGAATTACTGTCTTATCTGATGTCAGTCGCTGCTAGGCACTGGGTCCTATTCCAACAACCCTACCCCCATCTTACCCTTGCTTTACCTTTATCAGAACTCTGGGCTCTCTCTCTCTCTCTCTCTCTCTCTCTCTCTCTCTCTCTCTCTCTCTTCTCTCTTCTCTCTCTCTCTCTCTCTCTCTCATATATGAGACTCCTTTTCATCTTCCTCTTCTTTCTCAAATAAACTTTCCTTTGTTCTTAGAGAGAGAGAGAGAGAGAGAGAGAGAGAGAGAGAAAATAGACTTTTCAGCATTATTTTGTAGCTTGAAGTGTCAGAGACTATGAAGGGGGAATTAGGAAGAAGAGGGTGTTACCTGTCACCTCTCTTTAGGAGACTGTCCCAAGGCAGGTAACCCTTGGTTCTAATTTCCTTCATGGCTGGAACCTCTCTACAAGGCCTGAACAGAAGACCAGGCAGGAAGGAGTCAGCAGCTCGAGGCGGGCATGGGAAGGGAGAGGACGAGGGTGGCTCGGGAAGAAGAGACAGAACTCGCATCTGGTTTCCATCTGCTCTGTCTCCAGAGACTTTGGCTTAAGCAGCATCATGACGGTGAGAGCAACATGAAGAAGTAGCTTTGGATTTTCTTTCTCTTTTTTGAACCGGGGCCTTTTTTTTTTTTTTTTTTTGAGGATTAAGGTGGAGTTTATTAGAGGAGAGAAAGGTTGGAACTCATGGACTCCAGATGTGGAGTGCCAGGCGGGGCCAGGACGCCCTGTGGGGTCTTACAGCGTCTGTCTCCAGAGCGTTGGGATCACGGGATGAACCAGTACGCCTTATTAACTTTGGATTTCTACCTGGTTTTGTCTTTGCTTTATCTTCTAGCAGAGTTTAAGAAATGAGCAATGTATGATATTCCTGTCTGGGGAAGGAGGAATGAGGGTAAGAATATTGACAGCCCTTGGGTTTGCCCAGACGCTAGTGAAATCTGAACTCTCGCATCGTGACTATTTTACAATATAAACGCCTGTGTTCCAGCAGCCCCACCAGGCAGGGTTGGACTATCTGTCACCTAATACATTAATTTAACAGGCAAGTAATGGTGAAAATGTCATGGGAGAAACTCTGGAATAATTTCCCAGAAACCAATTAGGGTGGAGGAAGAGTTTAATGCTGGTGTCTGGAGTGAGATATCTCTCCACGGACTTGCAGCCCTGAGCTTAGTCTGCACTGTCGTTTTAGACTAAAGCATGACAGGGGTGCAGCGAAGGAGCAAACACAATGGTTCGTAGTATCATCAGGTGGATGGAGCACAGATGGGCCCACGGCCCTGACTCTCATCAGACAGAGGCTGAGGCCAGTGTCGAAGCAGCAGTGCTGTGCAGGTGCAGGTCACGCGGTGGGCTGGTGGCTGTGAAATGTCCTCACTTGACTGCCTTCGGGATTCCAGTTATTTCCCATCTTAACTTATGTTAGCAGTAACTCAACAGTTTACATTTTTCTACCTCAAAAAGAAGAGAAAGGAGGTTTGCCCCGTGTGGCCACATTGAGGAGGGGACAGATGAAGAGGTCTCAGTTGCCCCAAGGCTCCAGGTTTAAACAGGGAAGAATTAGGACAAGGATCGAGAAGGATGTGCAGTCACGTGACCTAGCTCCAGGTGTCCCCTC